>VMDO01009478.1:0-77066 GCA_007922755.1 Pedetes capensis | reverse complement strand
CTCAAGGTCATACCATGGCTCTTGTATACTTGTTCTAATTTTCTTCAGCTTCAGTTTGAACTTGCATATGAGAAGTTGATGGTCTGATCCACAGTCAGCACCTGGTCTTGTTTTGACATTTTGTACAGAGCTTTTCCATCGTCTCTTTCCACATATGTAGTCAATTTGATTCCTGTATGTTCCATCTGGTGAAGTCCATATGTATAGTCTCCGTTTACGATGTTGAAAAAATGTATTTGCAATGAAAAGGTCATTGGTCTGACAAAATTCTATCATGCGATCTCCAGCTTCGTTTCTGTCACCAAGACCATATTTTCCAACTACTGAGCTTTCTTCTTTTTTTCCAACCTTTGCATTCCAGTCACCAGTGATTATCAGTATGTCTTGATTGCATGTATACAGGTCATAGAGTAAATCAATTTGCACCCAGAACCCTTGGGAAGCAGCTGGAATGGCAGAGAGAGGGGCTGGGTGCTCTGCAGTTCGGCTCTGGAGGTCCTCTAGGTTTGGTCCTCAGCTAGGAAGAGCAGAAACTGCTAAGAGGTGGAGCCTGGTGGGAGGTCTTAGGTCATGGCAGCATATCCTCAAAGGGGATTATAGGATGCCAGTCTTGTTTCTTCTCCCTTTGATTTCGAGCCACAAAATAAATAGGCTTCCACTGATACATGCTCAGCTCCCCCGCTGCCTCTCCACAGACTCCAGAGCCTTGAGACCAACCAACTGTGCACTGAACACCCAACCCTGTGAGCCAGCCTAAGCTCTTCCTCACTACAGGTTCATTATCTCAGGTGGTTTGTTAGAGTGACAGACAGCTGAAGTATGCAGAACAGACACCAGCCCGGGAGCAGGAGCATGTACAAAGAGGAGGCTGGTGACAGCATCTGATTCCTCCCTCTTTTCCTCCCTTCCAGGGCTGTGGACCAGGGGCACCAAATGAAGCAGGGGGCAGGATGATTGAGGAGAAAAACCAGGTGGCCAACGAAAGGACTGTCACCTTGCCTCAGTCATTCCTTTGACAAACACTTCCTGCGGGCAGCTTTGTATGAGACACTGTTTCGGGGGGTTCAACAGTGAACCAGAGCTGGAGATGTAGCTCAGTGGAAGAGCTCCAGCCTAGCAGGCATGAGGTCCTGGGCTCCATCCCCAGTGCTGTAGGAAACAGACAACAAAACCACCAGGGACACAGACAAAGGCCCTGATCACATGGAACTTGAATCCTAGCAGGACAGCCAAGCAATAAGCAAATCATTTAAGAAATACATATTAAAAGTGAGCAGGTAGTGCTTGACGAAAACCTGAAATAACCAATGGGACAGAGTGGTGAGACTTTTAGTTTAGTTTTAGTTTTATTTGTCTTGCCAGGCTGGGGCTCAAACCCAGGGCATGGCACATACTGGGCAAGTCTACCATTGAGCTACATGTCTAGCCCCCTGGGACTTCTGTCTTAGATTAGGAGTCAGGGAGGCATCTCAAAGACAATATGGAAGCAAAGACCTGAGCGAAGTGATGAGGAGTTTTGTCGGGATGTCGGGGAAAGAATCCTGGCCATCAAATGCAAAGGCTGAGGCCCATTGGACTTGCTCCAGGAACAGGAAGGAGTCCAGCACTTGCCTGGCTGGGGTGGGGGTGAAGTGGTGGGAGAGGCAACTGGGGACAAGATCCCGTGGGGTTTGTTTGATCATAATCAGAACTGGAGAGTGGATTCTGCTCTGGCTAGAATGTGTCCCCTGAACTAATTCTTAGATTGAAATCTTAATCCTCAAGGCAACAGCGTGGAGATGCAGGCAGGACCTCTAAATTAAAAGGGATTAGCCCAGTGCTGTGGCACATGCCTGTGATCCCAGCAACTCAGGAAGTGGAGGCAGGAGGATGGCAGGTTTGAAGCCAGAGGCTGCCTGTGCAACTAAGAGAGAGCCTGTCTCAATTTTAAAAATAAAAAATGGGTTGGGGTGCAGCCCAGTGACAGAACACTCACAAAGTGTGTGCAAGACCCTGGGTTCAGCCCCCAGTACCACAAAATTAATTAATTAATTAATTAATTAATTAAAAGGTCACAAGAGTCTTGCCTTAATGAAAGGGTCAATGTCATCACCATGGGAGCAGGACAACTGTCCACCAGAGGGACTGTCTGACCAAGGATGAGTTTGGGCCTCTTTCTTTCCTCTCCCCACCCTACTCTCTCACTCATATCCCCCCACTTTCCCTTCCACCTTGTCTCCAGGATAATGCAGCAAGAAGATCTCACCAGAAGCAGGCCCTGGATCTTGGACTTGAACTGTAAGAAATGCACCTCTGTTCTTTATAAATGATCAGCCTCTGGTAGTCTGTTACAGCAGCACAAAATGAACCAAGATTCTGAAAGAGGCAGGAAGTCCTGGAGGACTGTGAGCACATCCCAAGTCCTTCTGAAAGGATCTATCTGGATAGCATGTAGAGAACAGAAGGGGTCCTGGTGGGGAGAGCAGCCTGCTGTCCGGAGGCAGCAGCAGAACCCCAACAGAGGATGGCCCATTACCAGATATTCACCTGCAGGAGGGAGGCACAGCTTGTTTTAGTTCTGACAGGTGGCCTCAGAGAAGGGCCCCCTTGCTGGCATCAGCAGTGCAGTCCCATATATGCACAAGCACCAGCATATGGACACACAAAACTCCAGTCCCCACTGCCACTGACATAGTCCAGTTTTAATTAGGAAATATATCAAACGTGTATGTCAAAGACCAATGACACCTCTGTCATCAGAAAGGCAAAGCAGAAACTGATACTATGCCTTATTTGCTTCATATCTTTATCTATCTTCTATCTATTTATTTATTATGATTGATAAGGGGGTTGAACCCAGGCCTTTGTGCATACTTTACAAGCACTGTACCTCTGGGCTGCACCTGCAGCTCATTTTTTTCCCTTTTATCTTGAGACAGGGTCCCATTAAATTACATAGCTGCCTCTGGCCTCAAACTTGTAATCCTCCTGCCTCTGCCTCCTGAGTTGCTGGGATTACAAGCATGAGCCACCACAACCAGCTCTGGTTTTTGTTTGTTTGTTTGTTTTTTGGTCATTTGTTTTTAATGAGTGGATGAAATAATTAGAATTAAAAAAAAGTATAGCAGCAACTAAAGTCCTCTTTCTCTCTTTTTCCTCACAGATAAACATTACTACAAAAAACTGTGCATTTTATCTGCCTTGGAAGTTGCTAGCAGGAGGAGTTAAGAAAAATTTGGAGATACAGGTGAGAGAAGCCATGGAATGCTATAGGCAGAGACTGAGGGGTGGTTCTAATAAAAATTCAGAAAACCAAAACACCAATAGCAATGAGGACAATAAAGATGGGGCTTTCAGGGTTTCAGAGGATAATGAGGACTCTACTGGAATTGGAATATGGCCACTCATGTTACATTCTGGCAAAGAGGTTGTCTGCAGTCTGCTCTTGTCATAAAGATTTGGGGGAGGCTGAATTCAAAAGTAATGGACTAATTAACTTGGCAGAGGAAATAATAGGAGGGCAGAAAGATATTGAGGGTGTGGCATTGTTTTTGGCTGCTGCTTTTAGCCAGATTTATGGTGAAAAAAAAAAACCCAGAAAATGTCAGAAAAGAAAAAGATTAGAAAGACATGCAATTTAAAGAGACAAAAACCCACCAGTTTAAAGTTACTGTAGACAAGGCAATTTCAGTCAATGAAGTGGCAATTATTACAGATAAGTCCTCATTTTAAAAAAAAATGCCAAGCACCTTTTCTTTTTTTTTTTCAGTAGTACTTGGGGGTTGAACCCAAGGCCTTGCACATACTTTGGAAGTGCTCTACCACTGGGCTGCGTCCCAGCCCATTTTCAATTTTTTTATTTTTGAGACAGGGTCTTGCTAAGTTATTCAGGCTGCCTCTGGCCTTAAACTGGGGATCTTCCTGCCTCAGCCTCCCAAGTTGCTGGAATTACAGACATGCACCACTACCCCAAGCTAAGAAAAGCCAAGTACTTTGCATGGGGACAATAAAGATGGTCTAGTGGCACAGGGGGCTGGAATTTAGCTCAGTTGGGGCTGGGATTTAGCTCAGTTGTTAGAGCGCCACTCTACAGTCTCTGAAGTCCCCAGTTCAATTCCCAGCACCATAAAAATGGGAGAAGGACGTAGCAATCCACTCCCGAGGCAATCCTGGAACAATCAGCTATTGAAAACCCTATAAGGGTCACTATGAGTCGGACATGACTTGATGGCACCTAACAACAACAACAAGTGGCACAGTAGGAATCAGCCAAGCCCCACTCATCCAAGGCTGCTGGGTGTAAAGTGACACTCTGCTTTGAAAAGAGAGTTTCTGAAAAGCAAGTGCCTCTGGAAAATACATCTACAAAGGAGCTGCCCAGGGAAGTGGTCTCTCAGCCGAGGCACACAGAGGCTACTTCAGTCGTGATCCAAAAGTACCCAGCTACCAGTCAAGCTAGCAGCAAACCTTGGCATCATCCACATGGTGCTGATATTATAGGCATACAGAATGTAAGAGTTAAGGGGTTATGGAGGCTGCTACCAAAGTTCCATAAACTAGCCTGCAAGGCCAGAGTGTACCAGGGTTGGGTGCCCTGCAGGGAGCCCCTGAAAGGCTAGTACGTGAAGTTTTGAGAGTATAGCCCAAGAAGCAATGGAGACCCAAGGATGTGAAGCACTTGCCAAGGGAAGCTGCCAGCAACAAGTGGAGCCAGCCTCAGAGGACTATTTGGTTGCAAATGGCAGAGCCACTTAAGCCTATCTGAGCCCAGATGATGCCCAGTGCCACGTGACATCACAAGTCCCAGCTGCCAGATATGGAGCCACAGAGTTTATCCAGTGGGTTACAGGTCTTGCTTTGAACTGATCTTTCCTTTCTGTGCCCCCATTCCTCCCTTTTGGAATGGGAATGCATACTCTGTGCCACTGTACATTGGAAGTGTGTAACCTGTTTTTTGTCTTGCAGGGGATCACAGTTGTTTGCCCTGAGTGTCAGTGGAGACTTTGGATTTGGACATTTGAACATGGTTCAGATGGTTAGGACTTTGGGCACTCTTGATGTTGGACTGAATGCACTTTGCATTATGAGATGTCCATGAACCTTTGGGGGCCAAGGGTAGAGTGTTATGGCTTAAATCTAAAATGTCCTCCAAAGGACATATGTTTAAACATTTGGTCCCCAGGTGATGGTCTGTACTGGTAACTGATGGATCTTTGGGAGGTGAATCGTCGCTCTATAGAAGTGAGTCACTAGGAGTGGACCTTTGGAGGTTTTTTAGGTCTTTGGTTCTAGTAGCTCTCTGCTCCTGATCCATCATGATGTGAGGCCATCCACCATGGCCCTGATGTTTGTCACCACCACATGACTGCCCTGCCTCCCTGGACAGAGATCCTCTCCATGTGAGCCCCCAGGAAAACATTCCTCTCATAAGTTTGCTTCTGTTGGGTTCTCTGCCATAACAACATACAAACTTATACGTTGTTGTTGCTAGGTGCCGTTGAGTCGTGTCTAGCTCATAGCGACCCTCATAGGGATTTCAATGGCTGATTGTTTGGGAATTGCTTTGGGACTGGATTGCCACATCCTCATCCAAGTTAAATAAATACAGTAGAAGAAAAAGAAGTTACTTCTAATTTTTCACTATTATGCAGAGTACTGCAGTTAACACCTACGAACAGACGTTTTTGTGTAAACATGAGCATCTCTTTAAGGCAGACAACTGTAAGTGGGACTGCTGGGTTGTAGCAGACTGACTAATGGGCCCCCAAAATGCCCATTTTCTAATCCCTACCACCTGTGAGTATGCTATTTTACCTGGGAGAGAAGTATGTCAGTGTGGCTAAATTACGGGACTTGAGATGAGATTATCCTGTGTTATCTGGGCAGGCCCAAGGTCATCACCTGTTTCCTGATAAGAGGGAAGATGATGGAGACAGAGAGTAATGGAGGGATAGAGGAAGGGAGGAAAAGAATCAAAGATGCTATGTAGCTGGCTTTGAATATGGCACAAGAGTCCATGAGCCAAAAAATGCAAGCAGCTTCTAGAGGTATAAAAGCATGGATATGAAGGAAGTGTTAGAGAAAACTCCCTGAAGGTGATTATGAAGAGCTATGAAGAACCTGAAATTTTACCTCATTTCTAAACTAATATGAGTAGCCTGTTACTGTGTCTTAGATACCAGCAGAAAACATGAGACTCCTAGGTCAGAGACAAAGGATAATCTACTCCACAGCCATAGTAGTATCAAGATTTTTGCACCAATATTCTGAGCTATAGTCTCACACGCACCCCTAGCAGTGGGAAGGGGGACAGCTGACACCTGCATGCACAGGGACTGCATTATAGTTCTGGGACTTCAGTCTTTTATCCTGGACAATAAGCACATCTGGGCTTTGCCCCAGCAGAAGACCTTGTCTGTGTAATCCAAGTCTGCTGAATATACAAATGTCTTCAAAAGATGGTCCAGAGCAAAGGGCATCAGTAACCAGCTTAAAAAGACATACTGATAGATAAAGACCAATGGAGAATTGTCTCCCAACATTAGCACATTCTTTTCTTCCCATGTTTTTGTATTTATGCTGCATATAATATATTCCTAAACCATATACAACCTGCAGCTGTACCACTGTGGCATCTGATTCCATCAGATCTCAGAATCTACTCAGGGTCAGACCTCGATAGTACTTGGATGGGAGACCATCTGGGAACACCAGGTGCTGTAGCCTTGGGAGAAGGACCCAGCAGCCCACTCCTGCCCCCAAAATCAGCCATTGCAAACCCGATGAATAGCAGAGAAGCATGACAATAGTGTTTTCATCTGTTCTACATAGGATCACTATGAGTCAGACACCAACTCAATGGGACCTAACAATAACAACAAGCAATATACAACCAAATACAGAGATTTCCTACCAGTAACCGCAACACCTTTTTGTATAATGTTCCCCTCCTACCCATTCAGCCAAGTCAGTGAGTAACCCAGGCACTACAGTACTTGAGTGGCTTAAGGAAGTGGAAGGAACCAAAGGACAAATACATTAAAGGGGATGCCCAGCCCAGATTAGGGACACCATGTGCCTCCCTCCAGAGTTTCCTCAGTGTCCGCCTGGGTTCTGGGCCTTGCTCTTACTCTGCCAGTCTAGGTCCTGTGCTAGTAAAGTCCAGTGCTGTCTGAGAGAGTTAGTCTAGCTGCTGCTCCCCGTAAGAGCTCTGATTGGCAGACCGTGGAGAAAGCACAGGAGGATGGAGGGAGAGTGGACAGAAGGGAAATAAGGATAAAGAGTAGGAAAGAAAGGGAGTGGAAAGAAGAAACACAACCTTCACTCTTTTTTTTTTTTAATTCAGAAAGCAAATATTGCTAAGTAAGCACGAAAAGTGTCTCTTCAGCAGTATTAGGAAGGCTGTGCTGGCAATGCTTTAAAACATGTAAATGGATAATAAAAACAGAACAATTACAATGTACTACCTGCTAAAATAAGAGGCAATATGGCTTATTTTGCAAAAAGAAGATTGTTGCCTCTGGCTGTTTTTTGTTCCAAGTAAATCAGTATTTGCCTCTGATTTTAAATTGCTAATCTGAAGTCCATCAGTGCATGGAACTGGATCTTTGATTTTAAAAAAAAAAAAAAGAAAGGTAAAGTAGATAGATGTGTTATATAAAGAGGAAATAAATTATGTATAGCAATAGCAGAATGGGCCTTTTGTCCCCTATAGAAATCAAGGGTGTTGTGGAATTTGCTTATTGATTACTGTGTAACAAATTGCCCTGTGATTTAGTAGCATAAAATAACTGCTGTAACTTGGTGCAGTGGCCCACACCTGTGATCCCAGCTATTTGGGGAGGTAGAAGGATCATGAGTTTGAGGCTAAAGGCAGCCTGCATAACTTAAAGAGACTGTCTCACAACAAAAAATAAAAAATGGACCGGGAATATGACTCAGTGATAGGGTACTAGCAAAACATACATGAAGCCCTGGGTTCAACCTCCAGTACTGCAAAGTAAAATAAAATAAATTAAAATTAAAATAAACAAATAAAATAATCACTTTATTTTGTGCCCATTCTGTGAGTCAGGAATTTGAGCAAGTCAGAGCATCTGATCCACCTGCTATCCGCCAGTGTGGCTGGGGCCAGGATCCAGTTCCAAGACAGTTTCTTTGATCATGGCCTCTGGGGGCTTCTCACAGCAGGTGCTCTCCAGATGTCACCTCTCCTCTTCCCAATGGCATCAGAGGGAAGGAAGGAACAGAGAGACCAGTTCAGGGCCACGCCTGAGCCTAGCACCTCACTTCTGCCATGTCCCAAGGGAGGAGAAATAAACTCTACTCTGGATGGAAGAAAAGCAAGCTCCCACTGCAGAAGAGCATGAGAGGCGGCTGACACTATCCCAGCTGACTTTAGAAAACAAGCTCAGCCGCATAATGAAATAAGTTTTGCTTTTTATTAACTTTTATAGTCTTGGGGCCAAAAGATCCTCAACTAGAAATAGAAAAGATGTTTTTCTGTATTAATTTTTACTTTATTTCCTTTATGTAGCTTTCCTTTAAAATTACAAAAGTCAAGCATGCTCATGTTAACAGATGAAACTACCCAAAGATATATTTCTTAAAGGGAATAAAATCACGCCATCCTTCATTCAATTTCCTCTTCCAAGATGTGACCAAGCTGTCCTTCCACATGTTTCTGAGTGCTCATGCAGACATACAAGTATAAGCTTATAGTTCTGATATAAGTTTAACTTCAAAGAGACTTCACTTAGTATCTTGCTTTAATCTTTGTATCCTAATATTTTACCTTCTAAAAATGTTGGTGGCTTTGTGCTCACCCAGAGATGAGCACAACAAAAGCTGGCCACTGTTAACCTCTGCTTGGGTTGTGCCTTGATTTAGATAGGCCTCCCAGAGAAGATCACAGGGAACCACCTAAAACCAGCCAAGGTCACCCAGGCTCTCTTCTATGTGACCTACAGGAAACTTTGATATTTATGTTCTCATTATGATGCTAAATTCTCTGCCTGGGGGTGATCCTGTCTATCATTTCTTGAGCAAGCCTGCATGAGCAGGAAATGAGCATGCTCAGGAATGTACCCTCTTCTATGTGCTATGAAAATTGCATGCTTCCCCCATAAAACCCCTTTGCTCCATTTGCTTGTGGAGACACTGCTTTGGGAATTAGCCCCAATGTTCTCCTCAGGGGCTGCAGTAATAAACCTTCCTTCATTCTTTTATCTCCTGGTTGTGCTCATTGGCTTTGCACTCACCAAGGGGGAACCTATTATGTCCAGTTATGGTTCTGCAAGATGTTCCCCTTGGGGAAATGGGTATGCTGGAGTGTTCTTGGTGCTAATTTTTGCAACTGTGTGCGCTTCTACAATTATCCCAAAATGCAGAGCTAAAAACAGTATTCTAGTTTGAAAAATAAATTATATGATCACCCTAATTATAACAGCATCCTGCCTGACTCTTCTAACTCTCATCTCTTTATCTTCCTATCTCTTTTACATAATAATTACCTTCATGTGCATCTACTTTTTATTCTGTTTTTCACTATCTGCCTGCCCAGTTAATGACATCCTGGGGCCTGACACTTACAGGCGCCAAATCACAGCTCTCTGCTGCAATGA
Source organism: Pedetes capensis (assembly GCA_007922755.1). NCBI lineage: Eukaryota > Metazoa > Chordata > Mammalia > Rodentia > Pedetidae > Pedetes > Pedetes capensis. The sequence continues at coordinate 67,464 of VMDO01009478.1, read as the reverse complement.
GTGCTGCCTGTGAGCTCCTCCTTGGGCTCACTTCCTGCTCCAGGAGCCTTTGAGGCTTCCTGTGTCCACCTCTTGGCTCAGACAGGAAATTGTGGAGTTCTGTGTGGATCAATATGTTATATGTGTGAAATGCAAAGTCATAACATAAGCTGAAGTGGATGGAAAAGATTTTGAATTTTCATTCCTTTTCTTTCATATCTGGTTTATTATTTGTTAGTATATAATGACGTGGCCTGCAGTCCTACCACTGTGGTGTCAGATCCCATCAGATCTCAGAAGCTAAGAAGGGTCAGACCTGATTAGTACTTGAATGGGAGACCGCCTGGGAACACCAGGTGCTGTAAACTTGGGAGAAGGCCCCAGCTCCCCACTCCCAAAAACAAAATCTGCCATTGAAAACCCTATGAATAAGAGAGAACCAGTAACAATACTGTTTGGCCTATTGTATGTAGGGTTGCTATGAGTTGGATACCAACTCAATGCCACCTAACAACAATAACAGATAATGACAGACAAGCAAAAATTGCCCCCAAAGCAATAAGAGAGACACAGAAGGAAGAGGCAGAGGTCACCTTGTCTGAATCAGGCTGCCAGTGTGGGATTTTCACAAAGGTGGGCTCCCATGTGCACTGCAGAGGCTGCCAGGCCAGCAAGCCAAAAGCAGCAGTCAGTACCCCCCACCCCAAGTGACAGTCACTCCCATGGGTCTTGGATTCTGGTCCATCAGGCTTCAAATATGCTGTGCTTCCTATACTGTGGGGGAAGGTGAGATGGCCCAGCTGTCCTAGAATAGAGTCTTTTGACTTCTCCCTTCCCTCCTTCCTTCCTTCCTTCCTTCCATCCATCCTCCCTTCCTCCCTGTTGGGCCCCACGTTCGGGTGCCAAATCTATGTTGGGCGCGCGCCTCCCGGTCCGGCCTGGAGGTTCAGAGGGGCTGCGCCGCCGAGCACACAGATACTAAACACAATTCACTCGGGACCCTCAGGTGAGGGGCGCAGACTCCCTCGGCCCTTGGGACCCCGGCGGAGACGGGAGAAAGGAAAAGCCTCAGGCGCTTTTGCCTTCCAGGGACAAACACCTGTGTTGGTCGTCTCGGTGGTCAGGAGGAGACAGCTGCCACTTCCTCGGTGATCAGACGGAGAGCAGGTTCTTTTCCTTGTCGAGGATTGCGACGGGAGAGCATTATTTCCTCATCAAAGGTTCGGGGGAGAGCAGCGGGAGAGGCGCTTCCTCATCTGTGGTCCAGGCAGGAACAGGCGAGAAGGCGCAGAAAGGGATGCCAGAAAGGCCATGCCAAAAAAGGGGTCGAGCTGCCGCAGGGCAGCTCTTTATATAGTTCGCCCACGGAATGGCCTGAGCCAATCAGCTTTCAGCCCAATTGTCCAATCAGGAAGGGTTTTGTACAAACATGCAACCAAGTAGATTTCTAATTTACAAACCAGATATTCAAACGCCATTTTCCCAGTTTGGGAGTTTTTACCAATTTCCTCCCAATGTTTCCCTACACTCCCTTCCTCCCTCTCTTCTTTCCTTTCTCCTTTTCTTTCTTTCTTTCTTTCTTTCTTTCTTTCTTTCTTTCTTCTGTTTGTTTGGGGGGGGGGGATTGGTACTGTATATTGAACCCAGGGCTTTGCACAAGCTAGGAAATTATTGTACCTGAGCTACTTTCCCTGACCTCTGGCAATTTCTTAAAAAGTTGAGCACACTCCTACCAAATGATCCAGCCATTCCACTTATAGGTATTTACCCAAGAGAAAAGGAAATATATACTTGTAATAATGCAAAACTGTAAACAACCCAAAGGTTCATCAATAAATGAATAGATAAGCAAACTGTTATGTTGATATGATGACATAATATTCCACAATAAAAAAGAATGCATTATTGGTATACACATGAGTGACCCTCAGAATAAAGATGTTGAATGAAAAAATCCAGAGAGGAAAAATTACATACTATATGGTTCCACTTATATAAAACTCTGAAAAATGAGCGCTGGGCATGGTGGCACACGCCTATAATCCCAGTGGCTAGGGAGGCGGAGGTGGGAGGATCAGAAGTTTGAGACCAGAAGCAGTCTGCATGATTTAGCAAGGCCCTGTCTCAAAAAGTATATATATATATATATGTATATATATATACATATATATACATATACACACAAACACACACACACACACACACACACACACACACACACACACACACATATATATGAATGGGCTGGGGGCACAGCTCAATGGTCCAGCACTTGCAAAGTATGCAGGCATGAGGTCCTGGGTTCAACCCCCAGTACCACCAAAAAAAAAAAAAAAAATCCTCTGGAAAATGCAAACTAATCCCCAGTGAGGGGAGCCAGATGAGCAGGTCTTTGGGACTGGGGTGGGAAGAAGCTGGAGGGAACTTGCTGAGGGGCAGGAGGGAATTCATGAGAAATGAGTGGTTCACTGTCTTGGTCTCTCAGGGATGTACCAAGTTGTACTCTTCAAATACTCTCAGTTTATCATATGCCAGGTACACCTCAAGAAAGCTGTTCATATTTTTCATGTTTTAATGCACTTCTGCCCCTTGCTGGCCAAATGGTGGGACATGAGGTGAACTCCTAAATCTCCCTCACCTTAGTTTTCTCACCTGGAAATGACAGTGTCTGTCATCCAGGGCTGCTGAGAGTCACAGGAGATTGTACAAAGAAAGGGCTCCACAGAACCTCTGTGGAATTGGCCATGTTATTACTGTTATTGCCTTTGAAAAATAGCAGCTGCATTGAGATGTAATTCACATACTACACAACCCGCCCATTGAAAGCAATAGCTCAGGGTCTTTCCTACACTCACAAAGCTGCACAGCCTCTATTCTAGAACATTTTCATCACCAAAATCTGACACCACCGAACTCATCTCCCAAGTGATCATGAACTCACTTCTCTCCATGTTTATCTCCTATGGATATTTTATAAAAATGGTATAATATCATAGGCAGTTTTCATGACTGGCTTCTTTTGCTCAGCACGTTTTCAAGGTTCATCCACATTGTAGTGCCTATTGGTTCCTTGTTCCTTCTTATTACTAAATGATACTCACTTTATGTATGCCTGCACTTTGTTCATTTATTCATCAGTCAATGATTATCTGGCTTGTTTCCATGTGTTTTTTTTTTTGGCTGTTATGAATAAGGGTGTGGATATCCATGTATGCATTTTTGTGGGGACATATACCTTCACCTCTCTTGGATGTATAGTTAGGAAAGGAATAACTGGGCCATCAGTAACTCTGCGTTTGATATTATGAGGAGCTGCCAGACTTTCCTAAATTAGCTGCAACACTTCACATTCCCACCAGCAGCATATAAGGATTCTAATTTCTCTGTATCCTAACCAACTGTTATTATTATCTGACTTTTTCTTTATCATTATCATGTCTGTCAGTTTGCGGTACTGTGATGGCTTCAGTGTTGCTCTTGGGCTGAAAGCTATGCTACTGATATTACAGATATCAGCAGGGTCACCACCTATGGTGGACAGGTTTCAGATAAGCTTCCAGGCAAAGAGACTAGGGCGTAGGACTTGGCAGCCCACTCCCGAAACAATTAGCCATTGAAAACCCTATGAATAGCAGAGAAACACTGTCATATAGTGTTGGAAAATGAGCTCCACTGATTGGAAGGCACTCAAAAGACAAGGGAAGAGGTGCCTCCTCAAAGTAGAGTCTACCTTTATGACGGAAATGGAGTAAAGCCCGAAGGACCCATATTTGCTGATGTACCAGGACTCAAAACAAGGGGGAACAACTATAAATATCCATTAATAATTGGAACATGGGGTGTACCTAGGAAAATTAGAAAAGCCCTAAAGGGAAACAGAGCCCATAAACATCAACATTCTAGATATCAGTGAGATAAAATGTGCTGGCATGGGCCATTTTGAATCAAATAATTATATAGTCTACTATACTGGGAATGACAAGGAGAAATGGGGTTGCATTCATCATCAAAAAAGACATTTCAAGATTTGTCATGAAGTGCAATGCTGTCAGTGATAGAATAATATCCATGTGCCTACAAGGAAGGCTAGTTAATATGACTATTGCTCAAATTTAATACATCTACCACTAAGGCTACAAATGAAGATAGGGATGGTTCTTACTAGCTTCTGCAATCTGAAAAAGATCGAACATGCAATCAGGACATAATGATAATTACTGGTGACTGGAATGCAAAACTTGGAAACAAAGAAGAAGACTCAGTGGTCAGAAAATATGGCGTTGGTGACAAAATGATGCTGGAGATGGCATGACAGAATTTTGTCAAACCAATAACCTTTTCATTGCAAATACATTTTTTCACCAACATAAATGGCAACTATACATATGGACTTCACCAGAAGGAACATACAGGAACTAAATTGAGTGCATTTGTTGAAAGAGACAATGGAAAATGTCAGAATGAGACCAGATGCAGCTTGTGGATCAGATCATCAACTGCTCATATACAAGTTCAAACTGAAACTGAAGAAAATTAGAACTAGTGTATAAGAGCCAAGATATGACCTTGAGTATATCCCACCTGAATTCAGAGACCATTTGGAAAACAGATTTAATGTGTTAGATACTAATGATCGAAGAATGAGTTGTGGTATGACATCAAAGACAAAATTCAAGAGGAAAGCAAAAGGTTATTAAAAAGATAGGAAAAAAGAAAAGACCAAATTACATGTCAAAAGAGACTCTGAAACTTTCCCTTGAATGTCAAGCAGATAAAGTAAAAGGAAGACATGATGAAGGTAAGAAATTAAACAGAAGATTCCAAAAGGCAGTTTGAGAAGACAAAATCAAATACTATAATGACATGTGCAAAGAGCTGGAGACAGAAAACCAAAAGGGAAGAACACACTCTATTTTCCTCAAGCTTAAGGAATTGAATAAAAAAATTCAAACCTTGAGTGGCAATAGTGAAAGATTCTACAGGGAGAATATTAAATGATGCAGGAAACATCTAAACAAGATGGAAGGAATACACAGAGTCATACAAAAAAGAATTGGTGGATGACCAACCATTTCAAGAGATTGCATATGATGAGGAGCCAATGATACTGAAGGACGAAGTGGAAGCTGCCTTGAAGAAACTGGCAAAACACAAGGCTCCAGGAATTGATGGAATACCTACCAATTGAGATGTTTCAACAAACAGATACAGCACTAGAGATACTCACTTGTTTATGCCAAGATATTTGGAAAATAGCTACCTGGCCAACTGACTGGAAAAGATCCATGTTTGTGTCTATTCCCAAGAAAGGGGATCCAGCTGAGTGTGCAAAATATTGAACAATATCATTAATATCACATGCAAACAAAATTTTACTAAAGGTCATTCAAAAGTAACTGCAGCAGTATACAAGAAACTGCCAGAAAATCAAGGTAGATTCTGAAGAGGGCAGGGAACTAGGGACATCACTGCTGATGTCAGATGGATATTAGCTGAAATCAGAGAATATCAGAAAGATGTCTATCTATGTTTTATTGACTATGCAAAGGCATTTGGCTGTGTGGATCATAACAAATTACGGATAACACTGCAAATAATGGGAATACCAGAGTACCCAATTATACTCATGATGTATCTGTATATGGACCAGGAGTTAGTCCTTCAAACAGAACAATGAAACACTGCTTGGTTTACAGTTGAGAAAGGTGTACATCAGGGCTATATTCTTTCACTGTACCTCTTCCATTTCTATGCTGGGCAAATAATCTGAGAAGCTTGACTTTATTCAGAAAACATGGCATCACATTGGAGAAAGACTCATTAATCACCTGCATTATACAGATGACACACTCTGCTTACTGAAAGTGAAGACTGTTGGCGATCATTTGGGGGTCCTTGAAGAAGACCTAGAGGGGGCCTGGGTGGAGATTTGTCTGACCCAGGTAGAGGCCTGAACCTAATCCAAGTTTTACTGTATTCTTACCCCTCCCATTTGTAACCCAGGACCATAGTGATGGGAGTCCTAGAAAGAACTCCAGGGATGGAGGCTTGTCTGGCCTGCTTGGAGGACTAACATCTATCCTTCCAGGGCAGCTACCTTTGTCCCACATCCTGGTATTCCACTCCTCCCCCTCCCATCGAGTGATCCAAGATGGCACCCAAACAACCCAGCTCTGGTGTGACCTCCTTCAATCTGATTGGCTGCCCAAAGCCATCTGATTGGTCAGAAAAAGAAGCTCGGTGATTGGTCTGGCCTGTGCCTAACCCCCCATCAAAATTTTTATTTTTCAAATCCCTAGTTCCCTAGTTATATAACTGCCACACCCAGCACAAGCCACTCACTGATTGGCTCTTTCTGGGTACATACCCCCTTCATAGAAGGTATATAAACCACCACTGAAACTACTAGCTCCCTAGTTCTTGATCCTCCCCAGCTCCCCTGCTCTCTGAGCCCTTTCAAACCTGACCCCCACACCCTACTCCTGAGACCTGCAACCTCTAATACCATTGGTGAAGACATCTGAGAACTACAAGCAAGACTCTGTGTCAAGCCCAGGGCCTCTGAAGCAGTGAAGGCTCCAAGCAAGACATGAAGAGCTCTCTGCTTTTCTTCCCCCACCTTGGGGAGGAGGAGAGTAGAGAAGATGACCTGTGAGAGGCAGCAGGAGACACACCACGGGACACTTTCACCAAGCGTCGTTGTTGTGCTGCACCCCCTTTTGTTCACCTTGGTAGGTGCACCTTAATAAATTCTGTTCCTGTTTGCAAGAAGGCTCCCATAGTCCTTCTTTGGTGCCACTGGCTCTTGCCTATTTCCAAGGGTCCCCGAATACCCATATTGAGGCAAGCCCATTACCCCGCCAGGCCGGAGTGAACCCCAACAGAAGACAATTTGATACATTTACTGATAAAGATCAGAGAACATAGCCTTCAGTATGGATTGTGACTCAACATCGATAAAACAAAAATCCTCACAACTATGTCAGTAAGCAACTTCATGATAAGTGGAGAAAAGATTGAGGTTGTCCAAAATTTTGCTTTACTTGGTTCTACAGTCAACACCCATGGAAGTAGCAACCAAGAAATCAAAAGACACATTGCTTTGGAGAAAGCTGTGGCAAAAGACCTCTTTAAAGTATTGAAAAGTGAAGACATCACATGAAGATGAAAGTGCTCCTGATTCACACCATGGTATTTTTCAGTCACATCACATGGTTGTGAAAGCTCGACATTGAATAAAGGAGACAGGAGAAGAATTGATGCTTTAAATTATGGTGCTAGAGACAAATATTGAATATATCATGGACTGCTAAAAAAATCAACAGATCTGTCCTAGAAGAAGTGCAACCAGAATGCTCCTTGGAAGCAAGGATGGCTAAACTGTGTCTTACGTAGTTTGGACATGTAGTAAGGAGGGACCAATCCATACAGAAGGACATCATGTTTGGGAGAGTAGGAGGTAAACAACAAAAAAAGGAAGAACCCTTAACTAGATGAATTGACAAGTGGATACAACAATGGGCTCAAATATAAATAAGATTGTGTGCCTGGCACAAAATCAGGGAGTGCTTTATTCTGTTGTACATACAGTTGCATGTATCAGACCCAGTGCAATAACACCTAACAACAGGAAGTGGGTATGATGTGGTGACAGATTGTAACTTTGATTTTCATTCACCTGGTATCTGATATTCTCAGTGTCTCTTTTCATCATATACTTTGTACCTTGCTCAGGTGTTTCTTCTGCTCATAAAATCATTCTTTTTTATATTCCTTCAAGAATGTTCAGTAGTAATGGATATAAATTAATTGTGACTTATGAATATATTTATTACCTTGATGTAATAATGGTTTATGGTTGTGATGTATGTGTATACAACATGTCAGAACTCACCAAGTTATACACCTTAAACATGTACAGTTATCAATTGCGTCCTAATAAAACTGTCAAAAAAAAGTGAAAAATGATTCTATGCCAGATACCTGGAATAATTATATCCACCACTCTTTCTAAAAAGTGTCTGAACTCTATTATTGCCTGAGAGCCTTCTTGCCTATTGTCTTCCTTCTGTAAAGTTTCTCAGAGCTCCTGTGGGAAGCAGGCTGAGGGTGCGATGTGCCAGGTGTGTGGTGATCTGTGCTTTAGGGCTCCAACCTGAGACCCCCAGGCTGGGTCCAGGCTGAGCTCTTTACCTTCAAGTCAACCGTATGGTCTCAGGGACAGATAGCAAAAGACACAAACCTGGAAACAAATGTCAGTCCATAACATTTGCCAACCACTGGATGTTTTAGTAATGTTATATCTGCCCTTCTGTGTGGTTGGGCAGTAGAGTCATATACAAAAAGCACTAACAAAGGCTAATTAATAGTGAATATTAAAGAATTATAACATGATAATCAAGACTTTATCATTTTAACTATTCCAACCAGGGAGATAATTATGAAACCCTAGACACAGGAGAGGGCTGGGATTTAGCTCAGTTGGTAGAGCGCTGCGCTGCAGTCTCTGAGGTCCTGAGTTCGATTCCCAGCACTGCAAAAATGGGAGAAGGACCTGGCAGTCCACTCCCAAGGCAATCCAGAGAGGGTTGCTATGAGTCGGATACCGACTCGATGGCACCCAACAACAACAGACACAGGAGAACACAGAAAATAATTCATGGAGACTCAATTTCTCTTGTCCTACTTCAAATTAAATTCATTAAAGAAACACTTTAAAAAGGATAACAAAATGTTAAAATATGTCCTTTAGAAAAAGGTAGAACTCCATGAGAGTGTGCAAACACAAGACCAGCTGGTCTACCTGTGAGGGGCTTGTGCCTGTTGAACACTGCTATGGAGCACATAGGCTTTCCTTTTTTTTTTTTTTTTTTTTTCAGTGCTGGGGGTTAAACCCAGGGCCTCACACTTGCCTGCTTTGCAAGTGCTTGGACCACTGAGCTGCACCCCCAGACCATTTTTTTTTACTTTTTGAGACAGGGTCTCACTAAATTACACAGACTGCCTCTGGTCTCGAACTTGCCATCCTCCTGCTTCTGCCTCCTGAGTCTCTGGGCTTGTGCCACCACACCTGGATGGCTCTTCCTTTTTTAAATTGACACATAATAATTGTATATCGAGAGGGGAATGATGTGCAGCTTCTACATATGTACACATTAGTAATAACCAACTCAAGGTATGTAGCAAATCCATCACCTCAACATTCATCACTTCTTTGTGATCAGGGTGTTCAGAATCCTCTCTCCTGGCTAGTTTGAAATTTTTGATCCCAGGACTGGATCTTAAATTGTGCTGAAATGGTCCCCTTATTTCTGACTCTGCTTTTGTTTTTGGTTTGGGCCACTTTGGTTCTGGTTCTGGTTGAGCCCTAACCATGACCTACCCCAATGGCAGTAGCCACAGCTACAGCCCAGGCTTCTGATCTGTCTAAGGGTTTCTATCAGTGGGCAGGAGGCACCATCTCTCCTAGTTACCAGAGGACAGAGAATCTGAAAATCTGGCTTGTTCTTCGTCGGAGAATGTTTCTGTGCTGGGTTGGTTGGTTGGTTGAGGGTTTTTGTTTGTTTGTTTGTTTTGTTTTGTTTTTTGTTTTTTGGTTTTTTGTTTTTGTTTTTGTTTTTTTCTTTTTTTTGAAACAAGGTCTGGCTACATAGCCCATGCTAGTCTCAAACTCAAAAATTCTCTTGTCTCAATCTCCAGAGTGCTGGGATTACAGGTCTGTACCACCACTTCCGGCTTCTGTGATGGTTTTGATCTATGGCTACCAAGGTGGGGTGAAAGATACAAGCCTTCTGTAGGACTATTTCCAGCTGAGAAAAGCCTTTCCCTCTCCTGGTGTCTGAAATATTTTCTTCCATCCAGTGTATTAATAAAGTAGGTTGCAGAGTCTGCCTCTGTAAAAGAGCATAGTTCTGATTGGCTTATAGATAGTGATAAATACACAAACTTAATTTCCTCAGAATTCCAGAGAATTCTAGCATTCTAAATGTGCTAGCTTTTTAAGAGAAAATGTTTCTCCCCTAAACTATTGCCTCTTATGACATTTTCTATAGTAAACTAAGTTAATATAATCAAAGTACTTTAAATAAATTGGACTAGTTTTATAATGTTTGGCTTAAAAACAGCTAACAAACTTTTCCTTGAATTTTATGTATGTGGAGCACAATGCAACCATGTTTATTTTGTATTGACTCAGTATTTGTACATATTTATGAGGTAAAATGTTTTGTTTTGATCAATTGTGTGGTGATTAAAGGGTAATTTGCATGACCATCACCTCTAGACATTTGTCATTTCCTTATGGTGAGTACATTCAAATCCCTCTCTTTTAACTAGTTTGAGAGATATAATGCGTTACTGTGCATTACCCCACCCTGCTGTGCGTAGACATGAGAACCTACTCCTCCCTCTCACTGCAACCCGCTCTGCCTGCCCACCCTTGTGCTGCCCCTTACCCATTCTCCACCTCTGGCAATCACTATTTTACTCACAATTTGTATTTTTAGTAAGATATGAGTTTGTTTTATCTTGCGCAGTCTACATAACCTGATCTTTCTAAACTTCTTACATTGATCTTCTGATCACATAAGCTAATATTACCTCCATATAAAGTTTTAGATTTAAAACTATGTAACACTGTGTTCAACTAAATCAAATTAAAATTCTAACAGACTTTGATATTCCATTAGTAATCATGTCCTGTGATATGTTATTTATATATAATTTCCAAAGGCTTTAATTAATTTGAAGGTCTTGGCATTTAAGAAAAGATATATATTTAAAAAATGAAAACAACAAAAAAGAAAACAAACAAAATACCTTGGAATTTATTTGCAGCAACATGGACGGAACTGCAAGTCATTGTGTGGAATGAAATAAGCCAGCGCAGAAACACAAGTGTCGCATGATCTCATTCATATGTGGAACCCAAAAACACTGATCTGGAAGAAGTCATAGGAGAATGGTGGTTTCCAAAGGCCAGGGAGGGAAACAGGAGAAGGAGATAGAGGAGGGGAGACAAGGAGAGGAGGAGAAGGAGTTGGAAAGACTTTGACACAGCCCCGGCTCTCCGACAGAGCCACGGAATTGACCCACGCCCTGGCTGGCATTATCCCTCCAGCAGCTTCATCCTTTGAGACTGGCCACTGCAGGCAGCCGCAGAGCTTTGCGAGGCCATCAGGTGGGAGGAGGGAACTGAGAAGGCTATGGTCAGATCGCTGGAACTGGCGACTCCCACTTCAAAGAGGAAAAGCACAAGTCTCCGGGAGACTGCACCCCAGGTGTGCTCAGGCAATGCCCCCAGACAGAGAATGCGGAAGGAGCAGGCTGGGAAGGTCAGCCCCTCTCCCGCCCCGGGGTGTGTTGGAGGGCCAGGGCAGCAGGGGTCACCCCAGGCCCGAGGCTACCTAGCCCCAGCAAGCCCGAGCCACCCCGAGCTCCTGGAGCCCCGCAGGGCCAGCCTTGGTCAGGGGCTGTGCGAGCAGCAGCTGCCCTGGAAGCCGTGAAGGACCACGCGGGGCGAAGGCGAGTGTGGAAGGCGTGGGCCCTGCTCCACCTAAGGAGGTGGCAGCTGTCACCAGCGCCAGTGATGGCCCCGCCCAGCGGGGCCCAGCGGATGGGAGGTCACGGGCAGGGCTGACGCTGACCATGCAGCCCAAGGGGCAGATGAAGGACTCCAGACCTCAGCGCATGCTCAATTCCTCGGTGGCACAGAAGCTGTGGAAGCTGATGGACATGGGTCAGCCTGACCGCAGCTCGCTTCCCTCCACTCTTTTCACTGAAAACCCAGCCAGGATGGCGGCAAGCGGCAGAGAGCAGCCCACTTCAGTATTCACCCACACCGTGCTCCAGCCACAGCCCTCCCAGCGCCTGGGCTCCGCACTGCCCCCCCTTAACTCTGGGCTTCTCCCCTGTCCCGGGGGAACCATCTCGGCTACTCCCCCAGAGTTGGTTTTTACTAGGGGCAGTGGGTACATGCGGGGCAGGGGAGGGTATTCTTCCCAACCTGGGGTCCCACTGACCTGGCATTTTTAACTCCATGTGCCCTTCAATAAAATAAGCCAGTTGGACGTGGTTATTAAAAAAAGAAGAAGAAGAAGAAAGGAGGAGGAAGAGAAGGAAGAATGAGAAACAGAGAGAGGAAAAAGGGAGAGAGAAAGAGAGAGAAAGTTGGGTACAGTATCATACCCCTGTCAACCCAGTGACTCAGGAGGCAGAGGGAGAAGGATTATGAGTACAAGACCAGAGGCAGCCTGGGAAACTCAGTGAGACCCTGACTCAAAAAGTAAAAAAGAGGCTGGGGTTACAACTCAATGTAGAGCACTTGCAAAGTATGCCCAAGGCCCTGGCTTCAGCACCCCAGTACTCAAAAGAAAAAAGAAAAAAAATGTATAAATAAATAAATAAATACACACACATACACACACACACACACACACACACACACACACACACACAGGACAAGGACGTCCACTCTCTCCTGTCTTATTTAACATTGTGATTGAAGTCCTAGCCAGGGCAATTGGACTAGAGAAAGAAAGCAAAGGGATACAGATAGGCAAAGAATAAGTCAAATTACCTTATTTGCAGATTACATGACACTTTACCTAAAGGACCCCAAAATGTCCTCTAGAAAACTATTAGACCTAATTAACTCCTTTAGCAAAGTGGGAGGATACAAAATTAACACTCAAAAATCAATAGCCTTCCTTTATACCAACTGTGAGCAGGAACAGAAGGAAATTAAAGTTGCAATCCCTTTCACGATAGCCCACTAAAAACTTAAATACCTAGGAATCAGTCTAACCAAAGATCCTGCAGATCTCTACAAGGAAAACTTCAAAACATTAAAGAAAGAAATCACAGAAGATACTAACAGGTGGAAGGACCTCCCCTGGTCATGAATTGGGAGAATCAATATCGTAAAAATGGCTACCCTACCAAAAGCAATCTATAGATTTAATGCAATCCCCATTAAAATCCCAATGACAGAGTTCACAGAAATAGAAAAAAAAAATCCAAAAATTCTTATGGAAACATAAAAGACCACAGATAGCCAAAATACTCTTAAGCTGCAAACTAGTGCAGTAAGGGTCACCATCCCTGATTTTAAACTATACTTCAGGGCTATAGTAGCAAAAACAGCTTGGTATTAGCATAAAAATAGTCCTGAAGACCAGTGGAACAGAATAGAGGACACAGAGATACACCAACGCATCTGTAGCCACCTGATTTTTTATTATTTGGACCCACATCCAAAGGAGCAAAGCAGGCATATTGGAGAAAGGATAGCCTTTTCAACAAATGCTGCTGGGAAACTTGTATATCCACTTGTAGAAAAGTGAAAACAGACCTGCAGCACAAGAGTTAACTTAAAATGGATAAAAGACCTCAACATAAAATCAGAAACCTTAAAATTTCTAGAAGAAAAGGTAGGCAATACCTCCAACATATAGGTATAGGAAAGCATTTCCTTAATAAGACTCCTATTGCTCAGGAAATTGCAACAAGAATAGATAAATGGGATTACATGAAATAAAAAAGCTTCTGTACAGTGAGGGAAACAATCAACAGAGTTAAGGAAGACCCCACTGAATGGGATAAAATCTTTACATCCTATACATCAGACAGAGGACTAATTTCCAGAATTTACAAAGAACTTAAGAAAGCACCTCCCAAGACAATAAATAATCTAATACACAAGTGGGCAAAGGAACTGAACAGACAGTTCTCAAATGAAGAGGCTCATAAGGCCATGAAATACATGAAAAAAATGCTCAATATCCCTAGCTATTAGGGAGATGCATATCAAAACAACTCTGAGATTCCACCTTAATCCAGTAAGAATGGCCAAGGTCAATAAAACAAATAACAAATGCTGTCAAGATTATGGAGAAAATGGAACCCTTTTACACTGTTGGTGGGGCTGTAAATTGGTTCAACAACTTTGGAAATCAATATGGAGATACCTCAGCAAACTAAAAATAGAACTGCCACATGACCCAGTTATACCACTACTGGGAATATATCCAAAGGGAAATGAGTAATCATACTGCAGAGACACCTGCATCTCCATATTCAATGCAGCACTTTTCACAATAGCAAGGATATGGTGGAATCAATCAAAGTGCCCATCAACAGAAGAATGGGTAAAAAAATTATGTTACATACACACAATGGAATACTACTCAGCAATTTTTAAAAAATGAAATAATGTCATTTGCAGCAAAATGGATGGAATTGAAGAACATCATCTTAAGTGAATCAACACAAGCCCCAAAAGAGAAACACCACATTCTCACTCATATGTGGGAGCTGAATCAAACTTAAAGGAAGGAAAAAATCCTATACATAAATTGAAACATAACAAAAAGCTCAATTAAACTTAGTATAGAAGGGACGATTTAAGGAGTGGAAAGAAGGAGGGAGGGATCTAGTAGAGGGAAGTGAAGATTGAAGAAGATGAAAGGTGGAGGAGAGTCAATGAGGAGGGATGAAGGGGGAGAGGTTAATCTCAATGTAAATAGCACAACTTTATGAGTATGTTGAAACAAAAGGGGAAGATAGAAAAATAAATAAAACCTACTAGAATAGCTAAAATAAAATTAAAAATAGTAATAATATCAAAGGCTGGCAATAATGTAAACGGACTAGATCACTCATGTGATACTGCTGAGAATGTAAAAAAGTAGATCACTATAGAAAAAATTAGGACTTTTATCAAAATCAGGATGCACCTATATAGATAAATACCCTCACAAAAAGACATGCAAATAGAAAGGAGACCATTGGGAGGGATAGGAGAGGAGGGTCATGAGAGGGTAAGGGGGAAGTTATGTGAGCAATGTACAATGAAATGCATATAAGGAAATGAAACCCATTAAGTTGTACATTAAAAATTACCAATAAAAAAACCATCACTCACTGTGTATAGTATAGAACATTACATGGTATTCCATTAGTAGGTATAATTTTTATGACTTTGCAAGGTCAGTTAAAACATCCTTTAATGTAGAAAAAGATATTGAAGTTTATAGTGAGTCAATTAATGAATAATCTTTAAATACTTCTCTGGGTCACAGTAACAGATGTATTTACTTTTGCCACTTGGCCATGTGTGTGGCGGGGTCCTGTCCTGTGTGTGATGTGAGTGTCTTTGGTTGTGATGGGCATAGGGTGGATGGCCTGTGTGATGGCCTGTGTGTCCCTTTGAGAGAGGACTCGCTGCCAGGGTCCTCCTGGGGGCAGAGAGGTGCCTCGCATGAGACCTACACTGCCAGGGTCACACCTAAGCCTGAGTCCCACCGGTCATCCCACAGGGACCTTCTTGCTCCTACCTCTGGCCCTGAGACTCCTGTGGGGCTATGTGGTAGTCTGACACCCACTTTGCCCCGTCCTGCTCTCTCTCCCCCCTTTACAAGCGTCAGGCCTTGAAATCCAGGTGAACTCCAGCTCCATCTCAGTGACTGTCTCAGAGGCCCCACCTGTCACCTAGCACTATCTGGTGAAATCCCTGTATGACAGCAGTGCTCAGGATCCCTCTCCCAGTGCTGTCTGCAAAATGCAAGTTAATGGCTTTCATTAATTTATGATTAAGGTGGGTGGTTGAGTCCATGGCAGCAGCAACAGTGGCAAGAAATACAACAGTGCATACATGAAGGTACTTCTCCTTCTCAAGGAAAAAAGAGACTCCGGATGGGAATCTAGAATGGAAAAGAGAACAGGAAAAGAGGCACCTTGAATGAAAATACAAAGTTATGACATGTTTTTAAAAAGCTTTATTTCCCTTGATCGAAATACCTGCAATAATTAGACTAAAGAAACAAGGAAACATGTTAAAATTTTGGCTTAATTTGTTCATCCTTAATGTATGTTCATAGGGAAAAAAAAGCACAGCAATCCTTTGTGGCCAGATAGTACATTCACTCAAGATGAGAATGTGATCTTTGCCCTGTAACAGTGATGAAATGGTCCTAGGGTACTGAGTCAGCTATTTACAAAGTGGTAATAAATTACTATAGCAGTAATGCATCAACATACATCACTAACTACATTTAACAAAAATGTAAATGTCAGAAAATTAAAAGCATTATTCATGTATAAATTCAAAGCCAGAGAAAACTGAACACCATCTGTGTCTATGTGCATGAACGTGTTGAGTGAGTGAATGTGTTTGAGTGTGTGCAAGTGTGTATGTGCTTATGAGCTCAGGAACCAGGACTGGAAACTAGAGTGGAGAAGGCCTAGCTCTTTGGCCCTCAGGAGAATGTCAGTTTGGCTGGGGGTCTCCAGCTGTGTCGGGGTTCAGCTCAGGCCCGGCTGACGTCAAAGCCTTGCCCCAACACAGGGTGGATATCAGGGCCCCACTGGACCGTGTTGGTGTGGTGGCCAGAGGCGCCAAAGAAGGACCTTGGGAGACCTTCTATGGGAAACAGGAGAGGGAAAGTTTATTGGGTTGCTCCCCAAGTGAGTGGCAACCAGCAAGCAGCCCCTGTCAAAGTGTTAGCTCAAAGCCTGCAGCATAGAATGCTGCAGGCTCACTGATGGTATAGCTCAGCCTTAAAGGCACAACTACAAGCAGTTAATGTGCCACTGGGCTGGAGGTCTGGTGGTCTTGACTCTTGCAGCTCGCCTTCTCTGTCTCCCTCCTTCCCAAGGATGGGAGGAGTTGGGAGGCTCTTTGTGAGTTGCTTATAGCCTTCAGCGCTTCAGGGCCCCTGGTCTTGACTCATTGGCTTGCTAGATGGTCTTCCACAGGATTGGGGAGCGCTGGATCAAGGTGATGGGGTCCAGATAGCAGTTGAAGGATGGAGAAAGGTGATAGGTTGTAGTGGGGTCCAGGAGCCTGCTTATATAGGCTCCTGGAAGGGGGTGTGCACTGGGGATAGCCAATCAGAAGACATTCCTGGCAGGTGTGACAGTTTATCTGTCACACCTGTCAGGTAGGGGCAGTTATTTAAATGGGGTGATTTTGGGGTGCAATGGGGATTGGTAGGTAAGGTGGGTAAGGGTCCAATCAGGTAGGGTACCTTAGGAGCCAATCAGGGGGTTAGGGGTAGCCAATCAACACAGAGGTGGTTGCGACAGCGTCAAGCTGGTCAGCAGCCATCATTACTCACTCGATGGGAGCGGTAGGAGTGAGTGAGTGGAATGTGGCCCTGGGATCACCTAGAGGTCAGTCCCTCAGGCTAGTCTGAGGGATTATGGAGTGCATTTTAAAAATCCCCAACACAGCTGCAGAGACAAAGGCTTGGTTTCCATGTGGAGGGGTCAGGTCTCTCAGGTGCCAGGCAGACAGGAGGTACTGGCAGGCAGGGCTGCCAAGGCTGCTGCCTCTGGGTCTGGGATGGATCTTGGCCACTGTCACCGTGATCATGAGGCAGTAGGGGATGAGCTGTTGTCACTGCATCTGTCCTCACTGTTTGGGCTAGGAGAGCCAGCAAAGTGGTAGCTGCCTCCCTTCTGCATCCCAACCTCAGGTGGACTTCTCAGGGCTCCTTCTAACTAGCACCATGCAGGGAGGGGACTCTGGGAAAGACAAGACCCAAACCAGAGAGCACATGCTCCCTCAGTGGAGAGGACAGCCTCGAGCCTCAAGGGAAGGGTGCCACCAGCAGAGTGGTTTGGACACATGGAGGAAACCCTGCATGCAAGTTTTAAGCTGACCTCACTTAGACACTGTCAGACAGAGCAAGGGCATGAGTTAGGATTTCTGAGACTCTCTTTAGTCCAGAAGCAGAAAATGTCAGATTCAAGATACTTATAAGAAGTAAGGGCTGGGCGAGGTGGCTCACAGCTATAATCCCACTGTCTCGGGAGGCAGAGGCAGGGGGATCACAGATTTGAGGCCAGAGGCAACCTACAGAACTTAGGGAGACCCTGACTTAAAATAAAAAGTAAAAACTAGGCTGTGTGTGCAGCCCAGTGGTAGAACACTTGCAAAGCATGTGTGAGGCCCTGAGTTCAGCCCCACATATGAGTATTGCAAAAAAAATGAGAATTAAGCAAGTAGGACTGATGGATGGGTGAGAGACATCTAATTTTCATTGGCAATATTTATGCATTCTTTTGTGATCAGTATGTGCTGCAGCCCTTTCTCTTTCTTTTCCAGCTCTCTCTTATGTTCAATTTAGCAGGCCACACTCTTACAAGATAAAATCTTCAGTATTGTAATCTTAACTATGTCTTAGGATCCATAAACAAATTTTTATTGCATCCCGTTGCTTTAACTGGCATTATATGCATAGGTTCAGTAAGACTCTGCCCTGTCTTTATCAGGATATGATTGGACAAATTGATTGTGTGACCAAATTGCTCAGATTTTCTGTAGTGTTATATCTGAGAATAAATTCTACTTGATCAAGTGTGCAGACCCATCATTGAGGGACAGAGGCTGGGCCTAAGGCATGGGATGTCTTGCCTCTGAGTCCAGCTCTGCTCAGAGCTGGCATTGGGAGCAGTACAGGTGCTGGGAATGTTCAGCTTTGGCAGAGCAGGTGCAGGCCAGGGGTAAGGGACGTCTTCCAAGTGGTGGGGTGAAAGGACTGCTTCCTGGTGTTCCCTGTTGTTAAATTGGGGCCATACCCTGGGGTGTCCCTTGTCCTTCACCATTCCCTTCTAGGCTCCCCTGCCATCCCTATTTTCTGTGTCTCTTCTGCACCCATCCACACCTGGAGGCCTGCAGTGCCAACTTCTCCAGGGGACACAGCCTTCATGCCACTTGCCCCATAAAAACCCTTCTCAGTTCCCACGGGGCTAGAAGCCCACTTACCAGCATGTGCACAGGCCTGCAGGGCGTGGCTCACCACCACCTTTCTGGGCTCTTCCTCTGTGCCACTGTGTGCGTACCTGGCACTCGAAGGCTTCCTTTCCCCAACATGCGCCTGTTCCAGGCCAGAGTGTGGAGGGGCCTGACCTAGTGTGCCTCCTTCGCTGGCCTGCTCACTCCTTCTGGGACCCCCTCCCCAACCAGGTTGTTGCTGGGTGGAAGGGACTCTCTTCCCCCTACAGCCTCCATTCTGCCTTAGACTACTCATGTGTGGGTCAGTCTCCCCCACAAAACAGTGCCTCTGTTGTCCTTCCATTTTGGCATCTAGCACACAGCCTGGTCTGTGAAAACTACTCAAAACTACCCAGGCTGAATAAACAAAGCAAATGCAATCTAAGCCCCTGAGTTTAATACAGAGAAAACAAACAGTAAAAAGGGAGTATGACAGTTGGGTCCCATGGCACACACCTATAATCCCAATAATTTGGAAGGCTGAGGCAGGAGGGTCACAAGTTTGAGGCCAGAAGCAATCTGTGCAATTTAGTGAGACCCTGTCTCAAAATAGTAAAGAACTGAAAAGGAGGAGATCAGAGAGGAAGAGGATGGAATAGAAGCTGACACCCCATGACTCCATGAGTGAGAGGGATCAGGGTAGCAAAGCAGAGACTCTAATCCAAAGAGAGAAAGAAAAGAAGTGCATCAGAAATCACACACACACAATTGTGTCAGTACAAACAAAAACCATGTGGAAACAGAATGAGTTCACAGTGGAAAGAAGAAAACAGCCAGCCTGGCTCTAGCCCTGGCAAGGTGGAAGAGACCTGAGCCTCGCAAGCCCCTGACCTAGGTGAATAGAATCTGGCAAGCCTAGCCACAGGACAATCCCACAGTTCTGATATGCCTTAAATCCAGCTAGGGGATCTGGATTAACAGTGACTCCTCCAGTTCGAAAGGCCAGAATCAGAGAAGAAATCCATTTTAGCACTCCCCAACCTTGGAGCTATACAGCCAGATGTCTCCTTCACAGAGAGCTGATCAGTTGAAACCGAGCCACTCTGGGTGCCTGATGTCAAGGAACAATCACAAATCAGGGAGCCCGGAAGCCAGGAGACACACTGCCAGTCTCTGGGAGGCACTCATGGAGAAGGTGCCTGATGTGAACATGCTGAGAAGTTCAGACAGTAAGAGGCTCGGGCTGTAATGACCCAGCTGTTGGCAGCTCCACCCTTGGCAGTGAAGAACAAACCTCACAACCTAAGGATAAATGCATAGAGAGAAAACCCCAAGTCCACAACAGCAGATTGCTTTGCCCTAAGAACTGCCTCTCATGCAGGTCACAGATGTTGAGACTGAGAATACAGAAGTTCAGGTCCAGTGGAAGACTTGATTCCAAAAGTCTCCTCCATTCTGCAGGGTGTTCACAGGTGGGCAGGATCTGAATATACAGATCACAGTGCTCTGTTTGCATCCTCCATCTTCCAATGCTACTGAGGGACACCCCTTGGAGTGGGCAGAAACTTCCCTAGGAGGTACAAACTGGAGAACCTCTGAACAAATGAGATCCAGCCCTAGCCACAGGCTGCAAAGCAAAGGACAGCCAGCAGCGGCACCTCGTACACAAGGAAATTAAATTGCATACAACCCTGACAACAGTCTCATGGCCGGTTCAACAATAGCCCAAATAGCAGGAGAACAAAAAGACCCCAACTTCAACTGACCACCATCTCCACTTGGCAGACTCTGATACTACAGGATTCAAGAAGAATCCATCCCCCAATAATTTTTCTTTTTTCTTCTCTTTTTTGCCTTTTCGTGTAATCCTTATTACTTTTCTGCTATATTTTTAGTATTATTTGTACTCTAATTGTAAAGGAAAAAAGCTTTAATTTTTGTATTTTTTTCCACTTCTCTTGTTATGTTTATATAATTTTATATGTGTATTTTTCTGTTCTGTGCAATCAGATTTCTTTTATCTCCTGCTCTTTTTTATCCACCTCCTTTCTTTTCCTTCCTTTCATTTCTTTTCCTTTTCTTTTATTCAATCCTGTCTCTTTCTCTTACCCCTTTTCACACCTCTTCCTTTTATTTCATCCATTTATTATTTTTTACTGTTACCCTAATTAATTTTTAATTTCATAGTTTCTATTACTCTAGCTACTTTATTTTCAATGTCATCAGTTATGTAATAGTTGGTTTTAATAAATTTTCATTCTATTTCTATATCTTGTTTGGTTCAGAGCAGGTTGCTTTGTCTTTTCTGAGTGGTACTGGAGACTAAGCCATCAAGAGTAGAATGTGCACTAAAAAGACTCCCAATTTAAACTGAAAGAGACAGCCCTCCCAACAGCACAAAAGTACAAGAAATATTGAAAAGCAAGGCAACATGACCTCTAAAAGAGTATAACTTCTCAACAATCAAAGATAAAGATACTGAAACAGTTGATATGCCAGACAAAGAATTCAAAAGTCTAATCATAAAAGTGATGAGTGACTTCAAAGAGTATACAAATAAGCAAATGAATGCAATGAAGGGATTAATTCAGGTATTATATGACAAATTAAGCAAGGAAATTGAGATTTTGAAAAAAAATGGGAATTTTGGAAATGAAAACCACAATAAATCAAACAAAGCATGAAGTAGAAAGTAATAATACCAGACTAGATTAAGCAAAGAAAGAATATCAGGGATGAAATGAAAGGTCAAGGAAATACTGCACTTAGACATCAATAGAGAAAAATAATGAGCATAACCACAACTTTCAAGAGCTGTGGGACATGATGAAGACACTAAATCTAAGAATCTGTGGGGTAGAAGAAAGCTGAGATTAAAACTAAGGCATAGAAAAGGTATTTATTAAATGAAATAATAGCAGCAAATATCCCAAATCTAGGGGAAGAAATGAACATCCAACACAATAGGTATTTAGAACCCCAAGTATGTATGACCTTGTCACGTTATTCTTAAAATGCTAAGACTACAAAGAAAAAAATTTTCAAATCTGCAAGAGGAAAACACCAACTCACAAAGGCAAATCCATCAGAATAACACAAGACCTCTCATCAGTAACCCTAAAAACTAAAAAATCAGGGAATGATATATTTCAAGACTCGAAAATGAATAACTACCAACCAAGATTACTATATCCAACAAAGTTAAAATCAGTGGACCTTCCAAGATAAGCCCCTCCAGGGCTTCTGAGATCTATCCTAGGTATGTCTTTCCAGCTTGGTACATCCTGGTTGGCAGGATGCTGCTCTCTGTGGTACCCAGCATGGTGTGGCACTGTGATGTGCCACTCCCAGGGGTCCTGGTTGCCACCATCAGCCAGGCCAGGCAGGGCCAGGGATAGAGCCCCCAGCTGGCAGAGCACATGTCAATGTGGTTTTCAGATCCTCTGGCGTGTGGCCCACAATTTTTTTGCTGGGAGAGAGGAAGAGGTGATACCCAGTGGTAAAAGGTCAAGCTCAAGGGGTTCAGACTCATCAGACTGTCATCTGTTGCCAACCAGCACTGCCACCTTGGTCCTTCTCAGAGGTAATTTTGTGTACAGACCAAGAGAGAGTCTGACTCAGGAGGGTAGCCATCCACTAAGGGGTAGTGCAAGGGCATCTCCTTAGCAAGAACCCTGATGGACTTGGTGTGCAGGTGCTCCTTGGCTTATGGCAGGCTTCCATCCTGACATAATTTGAAGACACCATCATTTGAAACTACATTTAACACACCTAACCTACTAAACACCTTAGCTTAGTTACATGGTGCTCTGTAGAATTGTTTACTGTTGTGGTCACTTGCCTGGCTAAGAGCTATGACTCATGGCCACTGATCAACCTCACACTATGTCACTACCCCAGGAAAACATCAAAGTTCAAGTATGGTTTCTACTAAAGGTATGCCATTCATACCATCAGAAAGTAGAGGAGACTTTTGAGTGGAATCATTGTAAATCAGAGAACAGGGGAGCACAACAGCTTGCTGCAGTAGCAGAAGACTTGAAGTACCCATAAAAAGACACCAGAGGGAGGAAGAGATAACAAGCTCCTGAAAAACCAGCAAACTCCTTCTTTGGAAAATAAGAACACATCTGAGGGGGACATAGCCCCAGAAAAGATTCAAGAGCACCATGAAATCTCTAGTCAGGCTGATTGGTAAAGGCCTTTCTCTCATGAAGCCTGTCCTTAAAGACTGTGAGAATTGGCTGGTTTTTTCAATGCATAAATCAGAGCAAAAATAACAAGACACATAAAGTAACAGAAAAACATAGTAGAATCAAAGGAACAAAATCAACCTCCAGAAACTGACCCTAGAAGAATCCAAAATATTGGCCTTATGGAAGCTGAATGTGCTAGAAGAGAACACAGATGAACAACTAAATGAAATGAAGAAATTGATGAATGAACAAAATGAGATTACCAAGAGAGATAGAGACTACAGCAAAAGAAATAAGCAAATTCTGGAGCTAATAAGTACAATAACTAAATTGAAAAATCCACTAGAGGGATTTCAGCAGCAGATCTGGTCAAGCAGAAGAAAGTCAGCAAAGCCAATGACAAGTTATTTCAAATTATTGAATAGAAATGAAAAGGAAAAGGAACAAAGAAAGCTGAAGGGAATTTGGGAATAATATTCTTCAGACCAATATATGCATTTTCAAAGTCTCAGACAGAAAGAGAAAAGAGCTAAGAACCTATTTCAAGAAATAATGACTGAAAACTTCTCAAATCAGAGGGAGGAAATAGACATTCAAATTCGAGGAGCTCATTGAATGTGGCAGTGCACACTATAATTCTAGCACTTGGGATGCTGAGGCAGGAAGAAGGCTACAAATTTGAGGCTAGCCTGGACAACATAGCAAGTTCCAAGCCAGTGGGGGCTACATAGACCTTGCCTCAAAAAACAATAAACAAACATCCCAAGAAGCTGAAAGGACTCCAACTAGGATGAATGTAAAAGGGCCCACTTCAAGACACATCATAACCAAATTGCCAAAAGTTAAAGAGAGAGTCTTTGAAAGCATCAGGAGAAAGTGACATGCCATGTATAAGAGAGCTCCCAGGAGACTATTAGCAAATTTCTCAACAGAAATATTAGAGGACTGATGGAAGTAGAATGATATATGCAAAGTATGGAAAGGGAGGAAAATATGTTAACCAGGAATACTATACCTAGAAAAACTGTTCTTTAAAAAAATAAAGGTAAACCAAAGACCTTACTGTCTATAGCCATACCACCCTGGTATCCGATCTTGTCAACTCTCAGGAGCTAAGCAGGGTCTGGCTTTGTAATTGGATTGGAGACTGCCTCGGAATACTGTATGCTGTAGCCTTGGGGGAAGGACCCAGGAGCCCTCTCTCAAAACAATCAGTCATTGAAAATCCTATGAATAGCAAAGACGCCCTGATAATAGTGCTGTGTGTGGCACATTACCTAGTAGTGTTTTGTTCTGTTGTACATAGAGTTACTATGAGCTGGACCCAACTCAACAACACCTAACAACACCTAACAAAAACAATAAAGACCTTACCAGATAAACTAAAGCTGAGGGAGTTCCCTATCACCAATCTGCCTTATAACAACTATTAAGTGAATTCAAACTGAAACAAAAAGATGTGAGATAGTAACACAAAAGCACACAAAAATATAAAGCTTTTTGCTAAAGGTAAATATATAGACAGGTTCAGAATACTGCAATACTGTAATGGTAGTATATAAGTCACTTTTAATTCTGATATAGAATTTAAAAGATAAAAGTACCAGAATAACTATAACCATAAAATTATGTTAATGTATACAAAGTATAGACAGAATATTTGTGATATTTATAACATAAAATGGGAAGAGGAAATGGAAACACTAGAGCGTTTGTATATTATAAAAATTAAATTGTACAGCCTGGTATGGTGGCACATGTCTGTAATCTCAGCACTCAGGAGGCTGAGGCAGGAGAATTGACATGAGTTTGAGGACAGGTCTACATAATGAGTTCCAGTTAAGCCTGTTTTTCACAGCAAGACTCTGCTACAAAAAAAAAAAGTTGTTTTCTGCTTAAAATAGATTGTTGTGACTATAAAATGTTGCATTAGACCCTGGTATGATGATGCTGGTCTATAATCCTAGGCCCTGGGAGCTGAGGCAGAAGGATCATGAATTTGAGGCCAGCCTGGGCTGCATAGTGAGACCTTGTATTTCAGAAGAAGAAGGAGGAGGAGGAAGTAGAGGAGGAGGAGGAGGAGGAGGAGGAGGAAGAAGAAGAAGAAGAAGAAGAAGAAGAAGAAGAAGAAGAAGAAGAGAGAAGAAAAGAAGGAAGAGAAAAGAAAAATGTTACATTAGTCAGATTTCTACTACTATAAAAATATGCGAGATAAATAAGTGTAAGAAGAAAGGTTGATTTGGGCTCATACTTTTGGAGGTTTCAGTCCATGTTCAGTTGGGGAGGCAGAACATCATGGTGTGAGCACATGGTGGAGGAAGGTGCTCACATCATGGGTGGCTCAGAAGCAAAGAGAGAAGAGAAAGGGCCGAGGAGCCCAACATCCCCTTCTGGGTCATGCTACATGTGACTAGAAGACGAGACTTCTCCTCTTAAAGGTTCCCCCACCTCCCAGTAGCATCAAGGGCAGGGGACTAAACTTTTAACACATGGGTCTTTGAAAGACACTTATGCAGACCATAGTGGATGTTTAGTATAATCCCTGTGATAACCAGGCAGAAAATACCAAAAAAGGATGATTTGCAGAGTACAAGAGACAGGACTCAAAGCGTGCCAATATAATAAAAATCAGCAAAACACAAAGGCAGGCAGAAAGAGAGGGAAACAGGAACAGAACAACTACAAGGCATACAGAAAACAAAAATGGTAGTACTAAGTCTATCTCTGCTAGTAATTACTTGAAATTTAAATGGACAATATCCTCAATCAGAAGACAAAGTGACTGGATAGATTTAAACAAAAAACAAGATCTAGCTATATACTGTCTATAAGGGATTGACTTTAGAGATAAGGATAAATAATCTGAAAGTAAAATGATGAAAAAACACTTTCATATAGATGGTAACCAACACAGCAAACATGGCCATACATAGATCAGGTAAAAAGACTGTCAAAAACTGCCACAAGAGATAAAGAAGGACATTATATGATAATAAAAGGGTCAATTCACCAAGAAAATGTAGTTATTACAAATATATATGTACCCAATATCGGACCATGCAAGTATATGAAGCAAACATTGTCGAAATTGAAGGGATCAGTCATGATAGTAGTAGATTTCAATATCCTGCTTTCAGTAATGGACAGTCATCCCATAAGATGCCACTTATCCCCAGAACTGCAATGGGAGAAGGTCAGACATGTGTGGAACTCATTAGACTCAGGAATCCACCAGTAGTCATTTTAGATGATGAAACTAAAGGGCAATTTCCAGAATTTTTAGCAGATATTGTATAAAAACTTGGGGGAGTTGTCCTGAAAAAAAAAAAGATACCTTTATGCAATGGACAGATCAACTAGACAGAAGATCAATAAGAAAACAAATAGGCAGACATCATGGCACACTCCTGTGATTCTTGCACCCAGGAGGCTGAGGCAGAGGATTTGTGAGTTTAACACCAGCCTAGGCTATGAGACCTTACCTTAAAAAAACAAAACAAGCAAACAAAAAGATAACTTGAACAACACTGTATGCCAGTTGAGCCTAACATATAAATAGGATGCTCTACCAACAATAGACCTGGACATTCTCCTCAAGAGACTCACGATGGATCACATGTTAGTTCACAAACTAAGTTTTTACAAGTTTAAGAAGATTGAAGTCATACCAAGTATCTTTTCCAGCCACAACAAAATGAAACTAAAAATGAGTAGCATCAGGAAAACTGGAAAATTAACAAATATGTGGACACTAAACAACACACTTTGAACAACTAACCTATCAAAGAGGAAATCACAAGGGAAATTATAAAATAGCTTGAGAAGAATGAAAATAAAACACAACATACCAAAATTTATGGTATACAAAAAAATTACTGCAAACTACCAGAGCAGTGCAACTTAAAAGTACATTAAGAAATAAGAAAGATCCTAAGTCAGCAACCTAACTTTACACCTCAAGGAAGTAGAAAAAGAAAAACCATCTAAACAAAAGTTAGCAGGAGGAAAAAATTAATAAGGATTACAATCAAAGTGAACAAAATAGAGACTAGAAAAGACAATAGAAAAAACAATAAACCTAAGATGTGGCCTTATTGTAAACAATTAATAAAACTGACAAAACTTTACCTAGATTAACTAAGAAAAATAAGAAAGAAGACTCAAATAACAGGTATCAGAAATAAAAGACATCACAACTGATGCCATAGAAACTTACAAGATCATAAGAAACTACTATGAACAACTATACACAACAAATGAGAGAATCTAGAAAATTAAATAATCTAGAAAAAATTAAATTCCTAGAAACACACAACCCACTAAGACTGAATCATGAAGGAAAAAAAGCAACAAACAAGCTAACAAAAACAAGAAAGAGAAACCTTAACCAATCTACACCTAGTAAGGAGATTAAATCTGTAATAAAAAACCTCCCAACAAAGGAAAATGCAGGACCAGATGCTTCACTGGAGAATTCCAACAAACATTTAAATAAGAATTAATATCAATCCTTTTAAACCATTCCAAAAACTGAAGGGGAAGGAAGTTTTCCAAATTCATTTTAGAGGGTCAGTATTACCCTGAAACCAAAATCAGAGAAAGACACTACAAAAAAGAGAACTGTATAACAATATTCCTGATACACATTGACAAAAAAATCCTCAACAATATACTAGCAAACTGAATTCAAGAACACATTGAAAGGATTATAAACCATGAGTAAATGAGATTTATTCTTGGAATACAGTGAAGTTTTCATATATGAAAACCAGTGAATGTAAGACGCCAGATTAACACCATGAAAGACAGAAACCACATGATCATCCAACTGATGCAGAAAATGCATTTAATAAAACCCCATATCTTTTCCTGATAAAAAAAAATATTCAATAAACCAGGAGAAGAAATTCCTTTGGTGTAACTGTATATGAAAAGTCCTCTGTGAACATCATACTTAACAGTGAAAAAGTAAAATCTTTCCTTTAAGATTGGAAATAAGGCTGGGCCTGTGGTACATGCCTGTAGTGCCAGCTACATGGGAGGCTGAGGCACAAGGGTTGCAAGTTTAAGACCAAGCTAGTCTACAAAGCAAGTTCAAGATAGATGAATCTTTTTGTTTGTTTGTTTGTGGTACAGGAAGGCTGAACCCAGGCCCTCCCACATGCTAAGCAAGTACTCTACCACTGGGCTGCATGCCTACCCCTTTTTTGTTTTATTTTGAAACAGGGTCTCTCTAAGTTATGCAGGCTGCCTCTGGCCTCAAACTTGTGATCTTCCTGGTTCCGCCTCTAGACAGGCATGCACCATAGCGCCTGATTGACATATGAGATGAGTCTTTAGGACAATATTCTACATGAAACAAACCAATCACAAAGAGACAGATATTACAGGCCTCACTCATTGGAGGTGTCTAGAGAAGTCAGACTTGGAAACAGTGCATGGAAAGGTAAGCTGGGCTCAGGACAGGGAAAGCGGGGGTCTTCCTTTCGTGGTAGGAACAGTTCAAAGCATTTGGTGAGCAACAGCATGCTTATAGGTAACACTGCTGAACCATAGCTCTGAAAATCACAAAGATGGTTAATTTTATGTTATGTACTTTCTACCATCATAAAAAAAAATATAGAAGAGAACTTACCTGATGACAAAGATGGTTTCCCACGTCCCCAGAGTCCAGTACAACCGTGACACATAGTGGTAGTTCAATGACTATTTGCTGAACGGATGAATTGTTGACTATAAAACCTGTGCTTTTAATTATCATGGACTATTCCTTCCCTAAAGTAGTCACACCCATCCTGTTTTGAAGGTTTGGAGCTCTCTTGCCCAGTCTCCATGCAGGATTTGCCCTGCTCAGGATCTCTGGAGCAGCAATCAGGGCGCTGGCCACCCGCATTCTCAGCTGGGGCTTCTTCCAGGCTCATTCGGGAGCTGATAACACTTAGTTTGTTACTGCTCTTGGCAGGGAGTCTCTGTCCCCACTGGAGGCTTCTCAGCATCTCAGGCAGATCACTACAGAGCACTTGTGTTTCCCAGGCCAGTGGGACCCATCTAACCCTGGGCGAATGTTTTACAGGAATATTTGTAGCAGTTCTATACATAATTACAAAAACTGGAAACAACCCAGTCCTTCGACTGGCAAACAGATGAAATGTGTGTCAGTCATGAAATACTACTCAGCAATTAAAAACTAATTTAATACATGCAACAACATGACTAAACCTCAAGTGTAGTTTGCTAAGTTAAAAAAAAAAAAGTCTCAAAAGCTACCTACCATTATAAGACATTCTGGAAAAGGCAAAATTATTGGGACAGAAAACTTGTGGTCTTGAGGCGTTACAAGTGAAAGTCACGTGGCACAGCAGTGATGTCTGGTTCTATTCATGGGTCTGTACACACTCAAGGACATTGATGAGGGTGTATCCACAAGCAGGTGGGAAACTTGGGGACCATCTTAGGAGCCTGCCTCCACACCTGCTTTCTTAAAGAAATAGTGGTCTATTGGTCACACAGTTCTGCCACGGCTGACTTCACTTAATATCTTCTATAAATCATCCCAACCTACCTGGAAATAAAGAAATATTTCCTCATTCCTTTTGTTGTTGACTTCCATTTAATTCTCTTTGTAAATTTTATATATTGCAAGAATTACTCTATTTGACATATCACTATGAGCTTAAACTATTGCATACTGTCATGTGTCCATTCCCATATCCAAGACAGAGAACACTCTTAGCATCCCCCAAATAATCTGTGGCTCCCCTCATTTGCAACTCATCGAAACCACTGATCTGCTTCTGTTCTGACAATTTTGGCTTTTCTAGATTGTCTTATAAATAGAATCATAAGGGCAGGCCTGGTGGTCTATAATTCCAGCACTCAAGAGGTGTCAGATCATGAGTTTGAGGCCAGCCTGGGCTACATAACAAGATCCTGGCTCATTAAACAAAGGAAAACCTGTAATCCTAGCTACTCAGGAGGCTGAGGCAAGAGGATTGCAGGTTGGAGGCCCGAGGTAGCCTGCACAACTTAGCAAGACACTGTTTTAAGATAAAAAAATGAAAAAGGGGCGGGGGATACAGTTCAGTGGTAGAGTCCTTGAAAAAGTATGCACTAGGCCAACGGTTCAGCCTCATTTTACCTAAAAATAAAAGTAAAAATAAAAAAATAAAAGAGGGCCTAGGGCTGGAGTACTGTGGTAGAGCACTTGCCTGGAATTTGCGAGGCCCTGGGTTCAAGCCCCAGTACTGCAAAAACAAAATAACAATAATAAAAAAATGGACTCACACAGTAAGAAGCTTGGAGATGGGCTGCTTTTCTTTCACTTTGCAGACTGCATTTGAGATTTATTCATGGCATTGATTTCTCAGTAACTAATTCCTTTTTAGCCTGCAGCCGTAGCACTGTGGTGTCCGGTCCTGTCAGATCTTAGAAGCTAGGCAGGGTCGGCCTGGTTAGTACTTGGATGGGAGACTGCCTAGGAATACCGGATACTGTAAGCTTGGGAGAAGGACCCAGCAACCCACTCCCAAAAATCAGCCATTGAAAACCCTATGAATAGCAGAGAAGCACTGACAATAGTGATTTGCTTGTTGTACTTTTATCTCATAGGATCTCTATGAGTTGAACACCAACTCAATGGCACCTAACGACAACAACAGTTCCTTTTTAATTGCAGAGAAGTATTCCAAGACAGATGTACCACACTTTGCTTATCCACTCACCTGTTGAAAAATAATTGGGTTATATTTCCAGTTTTTGGTAATTATAAGTAAAGCTGCCATAAACATTCATGTAGGGGTTTTTGCATAAATGTAAGGTCTCATTTCTTTTAGGTGAATACCTAAAAGTGAGATTGCTGGTCACATAGTTAGTGAATATTTAATTGTTTTTTCTGTTGAGATACAGTCTTACTATGTAGTGCAACTTGGCCTGGAACTTGTTATGTATGTAGCTCAGGCTGGCCTCGAACTCTCGATCCTCTGGCCTCAGCCTCTCAACTGTTGGAATTCCAGGTATGAATCACCACTCTTGGATCTATATTTAATTTTAAAAGCAACTGCCAAACCGTTTCTAGAATTACCATACCATTTTGTATTCCACCCACAAGGAATGAGAGTTCCAGTATCTCCACAGCACTTCTTAGTACTTGGTTTCATCAGCTATTTGTTCATTTTTAAAAGCTGTTCTTGGGTAGGTACAGTGGTGCACACCTGTAATCCTAGTGACTAGGGAGGCAGAGGCAGGGTTCGAGGCCAGAGGTGGCCCACACAACTTAGTGAGGCCCTGTCTCAAGATAAAAAGTGGAAAAGGGGCTGCAAGTGCAGTTCAGTGGTAGAGTACTTGCAAAGCATTCAATAGGCCTTGGGACCAACAGCCAGTACCACAAAGTAAGTAAATACACAAATAAAAATAAAATAAAGCTATTCTAACAGACAAGTTGTGGCTTTAATTTCCATGTCCCTAATGAATAATGAACATTTTTGGCCATGTTTCATTAACATCTCTCTCTTCTTTAATGAAGTGTTTGTTCACATATTTTACCTACTTTTGTTTTTTCCTTTCTGATTCTGAGTTTTAAGAATTCTTTATACATGATAGATACAAATCATGTGTCATATGTGGGATATGAAATATTTTCTCTCAGCCTGTGACTCATTTTTTCATTCTCTTATTAATGTCTTTTGTAGAAGAGAGTTTTATATTTTGAGGAATCCAATTTATCAACTTTTATGGATTGTTTTTGATGTTATATTCTTTGCTTCTTTGCTTATCTCAAGATCACAAGATTTTCTACTTTGTTTTCTTTTAACAGTTGTACAGTTTTAGATTTAACATGTAAATCTAAGCTCCATTTTGAGATAGTTTTGATAGAAGGTGTAAGGACAAGTTAAAGTTTATTTCTTTTATGTGGATATGCAATTGTTTCAACACAATTTGTTGGAAAGGCTATTCTTCCTTGGCTGAATTGCCCTTGAACTCCAGGTAAAAACCAATTAACCATATGCAAGGTGTGATCAAAAAATACAGTGAATACTTAAATTTTAAAAATCACAGTAAAAGACACATTACCATTAATCCCCCTCAAAATACTGCCCCTGGATTCAAACACACTGATGTCGTCACTCTTGCCACTTTCTAAAGCAGTTCTGAAAGTCCTCTTCTGTGAGCATCTTTAGTTTAATTTCATCCTCAACCCCGACAATGCTTCATGTCACACATGGCTTCTGGCATGACAATTTCTGTCAAATAAAACCATGATGATCCTCACCCACCTTATTCACCAGATCTTGCATTGTGCTTCTGGCTCTTCCCCAAAATCAAAATGATTATGAAAGGTAAATGTTTTGAATCAATCCATGACATCGAGGCAGCCATGACAGTGCAACTAAAGACACAAAGGAGGACGTCCAGAATACCTTCAGAGAGTGGCAAGAATGATGGGATGAGTGTATTAGAAGCCAGGGTAAATGTTTTGAGGGAGATTAACAGCAATGTGCCTTTCACTGTAATAATTTTTTGAAACTTAAGCATTCACTATTTTGTAATCACACCTCATTTGTATAGGTTTATGTCACAACCTAGATCAGATTTGTGTCAAATGTGAGGTATGTGTCTAGGTTCTTTCCTTCATTTTCTTCCTTTGTTCCTTCCTTCTCTCCTTCTTTCCTTCCTTTCTTGTCTTTTCTTTTTTGTATATGGACCTCCAATTATTCCAGCACCATTTTTTGAACAGAACAGAATCTTGTTTCTCCATTACTTGCTTTTTCAGTCAAAATCAGTTTGGTATATATTTGTGTGAGCGTGTGTGTGTGTGTGTGTGTGTGTGTGTGTGTGTGTGTGTGTGTGTGGTATGTGTGTTTCTGAGATTCCCTTTCTGTTCTATTGACCTATTTGTCTATCATTTCGCCAATACCACATTCAGTTAGTACAGCTTGATAATAAGTCTTAAAGTTGGGTAGTGTAATTCTTAATAAGTCTTAAAATTGGGTAGTGTAATTCTTTAATTTTATTCTTCTTTTCCAGAGTTGTTTGGTTATTCTAGTCCTTTTGTTTTCCATACACATTTTCAAATCACTTTGTCCATATCTATAAAAATTCTGATGAGCCAGGCATGGTGGCACATGCTTATAATCCCAGGAATTTGGGAGGCGGAGGTAGGAAGATTGCAGGTTCGAGGCCAGAGATGGCTTGCGTAATTTAGCAAGACCTTGTCTCAAGATAGAAAAGTAAAAAATGAGCTGGGGTGCAGCTCAGTGGTAGAGCACTTGCAAAGCGTGCATGAGGCCCTAGGTTCCACTCCCAGTACTGCCAAACAAATAAACAAACAAACAAAACCACCACGCTGGGGATTTTTATTGGGTTTGCATTAATTCTAAAGCTCATTCTGGAAAAATCTGCCATTTTTGTAATGTTGATTTTTCCCAATCCATAAATATGATACATATCTCAATTTATTTAGGTTTTTATTCCCTATGAGTTTGTGGTTTTCATCATACAGATGCTGCACATGTTTTGCTAGACTTAAATATTTCTAAATTAAAATGCTATCTCACCAATTAATTTTGAAAAGTGTAATCAAATAAATGAATATATTAATAAGAAATCTCTGGACCATAACCTGTGTCAGACTAAGTATGTCTAGGTGGGCTGGTGAACAGAACTGTGAGGAGTCCCTGATACGACACTAAATTGAGTAAGGTACAAGAGGGGAGCAGATATCTACACACTGAGTTCCCATGGTTATTCAGAGGAAGATGACCTCTCTGCTTAAATGAAGCTCTTATAAAATAAGTATAGGTTATAAATTCCATTAAAGCAATGCATTTATTGAACAATTTTGCCTTCACTATGGAGAAGAAGAGATGTAAGCAGGTATGTTTATCATTTTATTCTGATCTAATCTAGCTGCTTTGAATGATTCTTTAAAAGACTGAGTTATAAACATGAACATAAAAGTTCTTTAACATATGAATTAGAATTTGGTTCTTCTTCTCTTTCCTGTTCCTCTCTCATCCTCTCTCTCTCTCTCTCTGCTCCTCTGCTCTCTTCTCTTTTCAACAACCACATGAACATTTCTCCCTTCTTTCAGGTCCACTACCTTCTCTGTCTATCCAAGAACCCTTCCTTCTAAAAGCCTGCTTAACTCTCCTGCTCTCGGCTTCTTTACCTTCCCCTGGGGAAGAGAAACCTCCTTATGCTGGTTCACCCAGGTAATGTAGGTTTTTCCAGGTTCCTTTGCAGTTCTACCTAAGCTTCTTACAGTTTTCCCTGTAATTATTCCTTAACTGTGGGCTATCTTTAATAAACCTATTCTATATTCTATCCTATAAAAAAGAATTAGAATGTTACTAAATATATTTTTACTCACACAAAACAATGGATTATAAAGCTTCTAATTATGCAAATTTCACCTTAAAATAAGTTACTTGTGCCTCTTCATGGACTATGACTGCTGCCTTTAATTTGCACAATATAATCGACAAATCTTTTTCAGAGTTAATCATTCAGATGATGTGGACCCAGGAGTGCAATTAGGACAATTTATCAATACTTTTCCAAGAAGCATTCCTATGTATTCCTTGAGAAAAAAATGTGTACAATTTCTGGGTTGTCAAGTAGCTACTGTCTTCTGAAGAATAATCCATTTCGGAGAAAACTGTGGATTGATATGCATTTGAGAGTCACCTAATTAATAATCTCATGAACTTGAAAGGAGACAAAATCATGACCAGATTTAAGCCATAATCCAATATTTAGGACAGTGCATATAACTCAGTTTTAGGTAGAATAAAAATCAGAAAACCCAGCTCTCTGAAAAAAATAAAAATAAAAAAGAAAAGACAGTGGAAATTTCATTATTGTTTTAAATTCTGTCCCTATATGAGGCATTTTCAACTGTAACAAATAATGAAATCAATGCAAGGAAATTGCTTAGTGTCTGGTTCACAGATGGCCCTGGGGAAAGAGAATAAACAAAACAAGCCACTGCCACCCTGCTGATTCTATTCAATTTGAGGTCCTGGTGATTATTTTTACCCTACCTACTTTTTGTTGTCCTTAGGGCCTGACTCATAGTGACCCTATGTACAACAGAAAGAAACACTCCTTGACACTGTGCCATGCCCAGCACTATGTCAGTGCTCCTCTGCTACTTATAGGGTTTTCAATGGCTGGTTGTTTTGGGAGTGGGCTGCCAGGTCCTCCCTCTTACCTACTTTTTAAGGTAGTATTATATACCTCTGCCATTTGAAAAGCCTGTGAGGAAAGGTATCAGTATTTTGAGCACGTATTGTGAGCGTGCAGTGTTCTCCTGAGAACATACAAAGCCACGTCACACAGCCACCATCCCTGGTCCTCCAGCATGTCTAGCCCAGAGTCACCCTGGGTTGGTCCCTCACTCAGCACAAACCCAGGACTACCATTTGGAGCCTGCAGGAGCCAGCAATGGGCCCAACCCCACCACACTGCATCCATGGTGGCTCCATGGCTCTGGACCCTGACATCAGCCGGTGGCCTCTTTCCTAGACACTCCTCTGTGAGCTGCCTGCTGGGGCGCTGCCTTTTCCATGCATCCTCTGTGCGCTGTACACATCTCCCAGCTCCACAGCAGCGTCCAGGGATGACCTCCTGCCACTGCACATGCCCAGGAGGTCCAGGCTCGGCGGGCAGTGCATTTCACTTCTGCCCTTGAAGATGGGACAACGTGCAAGTGTGGGGATGGCCACACTGACCACCTGTCAAGGCGCAGAAGCACCTGTGGCAAAGCAGAGGCCACCACAGAGACTCTCCAGGTCACGGCTTTCTATGCCTCCCAGACAACTCCACAAAACAAAGAATGAGCCAAACCCAGAGGCGCAGCACTGATAGAAGGGCAGAGCCTCAGCCAGGCAGTCTGGCCTGGCCTACCTGGGATGGATGGACAAGGGCAAGGGATTCCTGAGGCAGGGACAGTGGGCGCAGGCCATGCCACCCTTCCTAGGACCATTCTGTTGTACCAGCCCGTTTGATGCTCACCACCTCCAAGGTCAGAGCTATTCAGAGCTCTGGGTTTCAGATGAGGAAACTGAGGCACAGAGCAGCAGTCCCAGGTCTGGTGGGACAAACCCTTGAACTCATGCACATGTCCCATCCCCAGGCTGGCAGGGCCCTGGTGTCCATGCGCAGAAGGGTTAGTTCTGCTAACCCCAGTACTGAAAAAGAATCTGCCGGAAGAGTGAACATCAAGCTTTTAGCTAAAATACAACCAAAGTAAGCAAGAGGGATATCTTTTTATCCCCTTTCAAAATTCAGGGCATGTGTGGGGAGGGGTGAACATGTGGGCGTTGATAAAGCTCCACAGGTCCCATTGGTGGAGAGGGAGGGGATGGGGGAGCAGGGACATGGGAGGGTAAGGGGGAAGGAGACATGAACATTCTGTCTGCTCCCTGGCTCCAGCTGGCCTTCACCCCCTGCCATGCCTTGGATGTCCCCTTGGAACTGTGGGGGGAGGCTGGCCACCCAGGGGAGTGCCTGGGCTCCCTTGGCAGCCTGACCAGAGCTAAGCTGGCTCCTGGCTCTTGGTGAGGGACATGAGACAGCCTCTGCAGCCCTGGGTGGCAACAGGGGCTCACGTGTGCCAGCAGTGGCTCCTCCAGTGGTAGGCTGGGTGCATTATTGTGGGATTTTCTTTCTGCCTTTGTATGGGCCCTGGTGTGTTTCTGAATGCCCCAAGGCAGGAAGACACAGAGAGCTGCTCTGCAATGAGGCTCAGGGCACGTCATGGTAGAAAGTTGTGGTGGACTCCGCTGGGAGGTGCTGGTCCTGGGAGGCGGCACCCAGGAGCGGCAGCAGGGTTGCAGCAATGCACTCAGAAGTGGCTCCTCAGTGAGCAAAGCTGCCTGCCCCAGAGCCAGCTGGGCTGGACATCTCTAAATGGGACCCCTGGAGGTTTTTGTCTGTCAAACCTGCAGAGTATAAAAGCCTTCCAGAGTCGGCAGCAGCCTGCACAAGCTGCTCCCAGGCTCATTGAGTCTGTGGGTGGCTTGACGCTTCATGAGGCGGGTCACAAGGAACTGAGTTGCCAACTCCAGAGAAAAAAAAAGAAAGAAAGAAAGAAACCCTGAGGGACCTATAAAGGACTATGATGAAAACGTGAGAAACTGAACCTGTCAGCCGTCAGCGTGTCCAAAGTTTCCATTTAGGACGTTCGCAGAAATCCTGAAGCCCAGCGAGCTGTGTTTCGGAGCAGATGCATGTGGGCCACGCTGCGAGCCGACTCGCCTTCACCCTCGGGCAGCTTCAGGATCTGTCACCTGCACAACATCAGCCAACCAAGGCAACGGCAGGTCCTCTCTCTGAGCCTGGGCAGGAAAAGCCTTTGTGTCCAGGGCGTGGGCTCCTTTCTGTGACTGATTTACACACTTAATGCTAGAAAGTGGGTTGAACCGTTCTTCCCCAGGGCGCCGGCTGCTCAGTGCTGTCTTGCTCCTTTCCACGGACCCCAGCGCAGGGGCCGCACCTGTCACTTGGCCCAAGGCCCCCTTGAGGGCTGGGGGCGGCCTGCCCAACTTCTGAAGTGACTGAGGTGGTGCGGGCCGGGCCCCCTGCGCTGCGTGGCCAGGCCATGGGCCACGGTGGAGACGGCATCAGGTATTCACAGCACAAAACGAGCCTCTGAATACGTATTGTGCGCGTGCAGTGTTCTCCTGAGAACATACAAAGATCCCTCACCACAATTATCTTGTTCCAGCTTTAAAATATTAGCTGTCACCTCTTTCACGAGCCTGTGAGAATGGAAAGTCTCTCTTTCTTCAACTCTTTTCCCTTGGAAGCAATTACCACCTCATTCACGGCTCTTTGTGGCCACCTAATCTCGCCCATCATGCCCTGACATGGCCACAAAGCGGCGTGACTGACGTACCTGACAGCTGGGCTGGGCACAGGCGCCACAGAGTGGGGCGGCTTTTATGGGATGAGTCCCACCGCCCGCTGTCCCCGCGCCGGGCAGGGACCGGAAGGTGCGCGCTGGAGAGGAGGGCGCGGCCCCGCCACCGTGTCCCCGCGCTAGGACGCTGGCCTTGATAACTGGAGGAGCCGGGGAGTCGGGGAGCCGGGGAGCTGGGGAGCCGGAGCACCGGACCTGCCCATCTCGCTTCTCACTGCGGCCACACAGCAAACCCTCCCCGCGGAGGTCGCCGCACCCGCCGAGCGAGGCAGGGCTGCGGGCGGCCTGGGGATCCCGCCTCGCGGCTGCGGCGGGGACAGACACACCACGGTGCTGCGCGCAGACAGCTCTTGTGCAGAGACGCTGCGAGCGGGCTCCAAACCGCACCCCGCCCCGGAGCCCCACAAAGAAGCCCCGCCCTTGGTGCCGCCCAACAGAACCTGCCTTGGGCTCCCTCGTGACAGACCTTAACTGGCCTCTGGGTCATGGGCTTGTTAAGTCTCTGTCTTTTGGTCTTTCCTCCCCACTCCTTGGGCCACAGAAGTTGTGCAATCTCATTAATCAACTGGAGAGAGTGGCAGAAATGCACAGGTGAACGGCAAGCATCCCTCAGACCCACCTTCCCAAAGGGAGCCTGGCCGTCGCAGCAGAGCCTGGTAGGAGAGGTTCTCCCGGCATCTCCACTATCATCCAATCCTACAAAGG
Source organism: Pedetes capensis (assembly GCA_007922755.1). NCBI lineage: Eukaryota > Metazoa > Chordata > Mammalia > Rodentia > Pedetidae > Pedetes > Pedetes capensis. The sequence goes on along the minus strand of VMDO01009478.1, from coordinate 28,943 downwards.
GATGGCAAACACTGTTCACAGCTTGTCTCCTATTCTGTGCCAGCTGCCTTTGCACTGAACTTCCAGGAGCTTCAGGAGCTAGCCTGGGCTCTGGCTTGGGAAGGGACTTGACCATTCCCTTCCCCTTGGCTCCCAAGAAAACACAGCTTTCTTCGCGGTCTAAAGGTTTAAATAATTAGAAACTTTAAAAACCTCTTAGACAGGCTTCCAATTGATCTTAAAATAGCAAAAAGAGTAAAAGCAAACTTGTAATGCCACCCAGCCACTAGCAGGGAAGCAGAAGGGGTGTCAAGACATGGTTATGGCACAGCTTCCCAGCCACAGGCCGGGTGCCCCAGTGGCCTGGAGCCCCACACTACAGGGATACCCCCACAGGGACACTTGCTGGAGGCCTCAGGGTGGCTAGGCCAGAAGGTAAGTCATTGCACACAGTGTGCAGGAACCCCCGCAGTAGGCAAGCTGACTCTGCTGTCTGAGCACACGCCCCTCACGCCACCATTCCCCACTGGTGAGAACTTCCCACATTCAGGAAGAGCTGACCTAGAACTTCAGCAGGAGGCATCATTTCAAAAGCCTTCTGAGAAACACCCCCAGGATCAGGCAGCATCTGACTGCCCAGCAGAGCAACCTAGACAGGTGCTTCAACAACAGTGCCGGTTCTCAGTTTACTGAAATGTCAGCAGCAAGAGTCATGTTCAGATCTCAAAACCCTAGTGAAACAATCACATTTATGTTTACTTTGTAAAAATGTCTATTACAAAGATAGTTAGGCTTGAACGTGATAGAAAATTGACATGGTGCAGTCAGAAGCCAGGCTTCCTCCTATCCCTGTGGGTTGCCTAGAAGCCACACTGTCACACAGCACTGTCACCAGATGGTCCCTGAGGACCAGCACCTGCTGACATGTGTGGTTTTTAGGTAATGGCAACCACCGCCCTCCTCCCCCAGAAGAGCCTTATTTCCTATAAAGGCTCTATTCTTTATGCCATGTGCCTGGTTCCTGTTCAGAACAGTATACACTCCCGCTAGCTGATCGGTGGTCCCACATGCTGTGTGTCTTGGTTATGTGATTGTGCCTCCCTCCCCAGGAGCAGACACTGCCCTTCAGATTGAGCCTGAGTGATGTTCTGCCCAGTGGACTGTGGGTAGAAGGGACATGGGCTGGTTCTAAGCAGAGGTGTACGGGGTTGTGGCTTGTTTCTGCCCCTGCTTCTGCATCCTCCCACCACCACCTTGAAGCCGTGACCTGACACCTGTGTTGAAAGAATGAGGAGCACAGAGTCCACCTGGGCCCAGCCTGCAGGCTGTACCCAGGAGCCAAGTGCAGGTGAGACCTTCTGCCTCCTTGGGACCTGCAGACTCACTTCACACTGCTGCCTTGGTATGAGTCTGAGTGGCCCAAAGGCCATGTGGGAAAGGCTTGGCAGCCAGCCAGTGTCGCTATTGGGAGATCCGAAGCCCAGGGTAGGAAGTTATGATACTGGGGGTGGGCCGTGGAACAAGTCAAGAGCTGGCCCCGCCCCTCTCTCTGCGTCCTGGCTGCCATGAAGTGAGCAGCTTCACCACACATTGCTGTACTGAGCCACAGGCCCTAAGTGACCTAAGGACCACGGGCTGAACCCTCTGATACCGTGAGACAAAGTAAACCTGGTTTCCTTAGGTATTCTGTCCTAGCTATGCAAACTAACACAGCCACTGACACTGAGGTCATTTGAAAGCTGATAAATATACACATTTTTAAAAGAAAAGTTATTTGTATTTCCTTTCTACTTTTCCCCCACATCTTTTGCCTACTTTTGTTTTGGACTATTGAGTTTTTCTTACTACTATTGAAAGCTCTTTTACATAACAATTGCAAATATTCTTCCCAGTTTGTCATGTTTTTTGATTATGGTGGGTTTTGCCACCCAAAGAAATTTAATCTGGATGTAGTTGGACATATCAGCCTGCCTGTATGCCTGCCTTCCTTTGTGTTTGAACCTGGAGACTTGCATATGCTAGGCAACTGCTCTACCATTGAACCACACTCAAAAACCCCCTTAATATTTATTTTGAGACAGGGTCTCATTAAGTTGCACAGGCTGTCTCTGTTCTTGAACAGGTGATCCTCCTGCCTTCGGCTCCTTAGTCACTGGGATTTACAGACGTTTGCCACAGTGCCTGGCTAAATGTGTCAGCCTTTCTTATATGACTTCCTTTTTGTTTCCAGCTGCTAGTGAGTGACCAAATCCATTTTCCCACATTTTCTCCTGGGACTTATATATTTTGGGATAACCCATCTCTTTTCCCCTGAAACGCTGTGTTTACCGTGTGCTAAACTTCTGTATATCTACAGCTATAATACCACCCTGGCATTTGATCCTGTTTGATCTCAGAAGCTAAGAATGGTTGGGCCTGGTTAGACCTTGGATGGGAGACTACCTGGGAATATTGGGTGCTGTAGGCTTGGGAGAAGGACCTGACAGCCCACTCCTAGAACAGTTAACCATTGAAAACTCTACAAACAGCAGAGAAGCATTGATAATAGTGCTGGGCATGGCACAGTGTCAGGTAGTGTTTCATCTGTTGTACACAGGGTCACTAGGAATCGGACCTACTCAACAGCACCTAATAACAAATTTCTGTGTATGTCTGGGTCTTTCTGGATTCCATTCTGTCCTGTTGATCTTTTTATAATCCAGTCTCAGCAGGGCTTATTTACTTCCTGTTGTCAGGTCCAGAAGTGGCCATACATATCACACCACCAGTGCTTCCCCACAAGTTTCCACTGACTAAGAGAAGACATAGGTCCTGACAGGGGCTGAAGTGCAAGCTTAGTTGCTGCTATGTTACTTCTTAATAATTCCTCTTACACTTCTGAATAATTATGCTTCCTAATATTTTCTTGAGGTGAATTAAAGTCAACCACCTATAATGGTAGAATTGGGCGACTGGCAGAAGGGGAGAGATACTGAGTCCCCGAGAATGCCTGGGAAGAGCTCAAGTAAGGTAGGAGGCTGCCTGCCATCCCTGGGAGGAATGTGGGTTCCCTTACCTTGCTGTCAGCCCCAGGGGTGACAGTGAAGGCATGGTGTGGTGGCAACTGGAGACCCGCCACTGCTCCTTCTCAGCACTGCCCAGGCCCCTCTGGCATGGCATTGTCTCCCTGACTTCAGAGCTGGCATTTTGATTGGACAGGCATTAGATGTAGTGATTGGTTTAGGGAGAACTAACAGCTTTAGTTAGTGGATCTTGGAGGTTCTGCAGGGAAAATTGCTGCAGGCCTGTGATCTCAGCACTGGGGAGGCTGAGACAGGAGGATTGTGAGTTTGAGGGCAGCCTGGACTGCATAACAAGACCATGTCTCAAACAAAGAAGTTTCTGCTATAGTATAGATTATAACTTCCTAATAATCCTCCAGTTTCCACAGTAAAATCAGGCTCACAGGAGAAGGAATGTTTGGGGCCAATACTCATCTTAGTAACTGATAATTGTTCGACCAGGTCTCATAGAACCCTGGCACAGTTGTTGATGTTGTTAGGTGCTGTCAAGTCGGTGTCTGACTCATAGTGACCCTACTACCACAGGCAAAACACTATTGTCAGTGCTTCTCTGCTATTCATAAGGTTTTCAATGGCTGATTGTTTTTTGGGAGTGGGTGGCTGGGTCCTTCTTCCAAGCCTACAGCACCTGGTATTCCCAGGTGGTACTAACCAGGCCCAACTCTGCTTATCTTCCAAGATCTGATGGGATCAGATGCCACAGTGCTATGGGTGCAGGCCTGGCACAGTTAAGGACTTATAAAAGTGAAATAAAGGTGTATGATAACTGTAGGAACTTATCCCTACAAATCAAGAGATGCTAGGTTGTGGCCAGATGCTCAAGGAAGGCGGAGGTGAGAGCAGAGGAACCACAGTGGCACAGCCATGGCAGGCCATGCTCGAGACTCAGTGCTGTCAGGTAGAGGGTGGTGGCTGTGACCTGTGTGTGCAGAACTCCTCACAAGCACTGCTGAGCGGAGTGGAGCCAGGGCACCGGCAGAGCCACGCTCCTCCATGGGAGCAGAGTTCCAGCCCTGGGTCAGTGCTGCCCTGGCCACTGCCATCTGGGTGGGCAGGCCCCAGCATGGATGCACATCAGAGCCACACACTGTGCTCACTGCCATACCGCACTGCCCTCAGTTTAGTCTCCTTCTCTGTCTCCCCAGGGGACTTTAGTTTTCTTTACTGGAATTCTACACAATTCTTTATGTTTGTTCCCAGATGCTTTATACTATCTTCTATTGTACTTTCTGATTGTCCAGGTTTTTTTGTCTTAGAGAAACTTGATGTTTGTAGATCACTTGGATACAGAAGAATTTCTCTGGTTATTCCCTGTCAACAGTTGTTGTTGTTGTTGTTGTTGTTGGCTGTCGAGTTGGACCTGACTCATAGTAACCCTATTTACAATAGAACAAAACACTACCCAGCACTGTGGCATGAACACAATCTTTTTATGTTTGAGCCCAATGTTGCAGCCACTGTTTCTTCTGATTTTGAGTCATGCCCTATCAGCAAAAGGAGGTCCTAGGGGCTTTTCTCCATTCCTGTCATTAAAGTAGACTGTACTTTAGTAGGCAACTCTTCCTTAGTCATTTCTTGAGTGCCTTCCAGCCTGAGGGGCTCATTTTCCAGCACTATATTTGACAGTGCTTCTCTGCTATTCATAGTGTTTTCGAAGGCTAATTGTTTTGGGGAGTGGGCTTCTGGGTCCCTCCCCTTAGTATGTCGTAGCCTGGAAGCTCAGCTGAAACCTTTCCACTACTGGTGGCTTTATTGGTATCTGAAATACCAATGGCATAGCTTTCGGCATCACAGTAACATGCAAGACCTACAGCACAGCAAGCTGACAGACGTGCAGGGGTGTCAACATTTAGGGCATCTGTAAATAAAGCAGTCAGCCGCCTCCTTCCAGCTTTGTGTGCCTGTGTCTTCTCCCAGCCCACTGGCCCTGCCCACCACACATGGAGCTTCAAGGCCTCCAGTGCCTTCCATCAGCACCAGCTGCTTTTGCCTTGAGATCTAAACACCTTATTATGCTAAGAACAAGTCTACCTCTTCCTGCAATACCCTGTCCACCTTCTGTTGATAATTCTTCCAACACGGAAACCTGTACAGAAGCCTTGAGGATGGGGTATCTGCTCATCCTTCCCTGAGAGGCTTCAGGGGCCCCCCAGCTCTGCCCCGAGATGCCACTTCTAGTTTAAATTTCAACCCACAGACAGTCATTCAACAGTCTCTAACTGGTCTGTCTTCTCTAAAACAATGCCCTTCTGCCGGGGACAGTGTCCTAGTGAAAGAGAGGGCTGGGGCCTGACTCCAGGAGTTGGGGGATATGCCCTGGGGGCGAATGAGCAAAACAGGCTGGAGAGAGACAGGACAAGGCTGCTCATAATGACAGCCCCACAGAAGCTGTGATGAATCACCATACACATCCAAAATGCAAGCGCTGCCCTGAGGAGGGGCCTCTACAAATCTGAGATGCCACCAAACCTGTCCCTGTCCCTTGTAGCCTCTAGCATTCTCCACACCCACTTAATACGTCTGGAAGATGCCTGTGTCAGCTGGCTTGTGCATTGCTGTGGCAAAGTCTCTGAAAGACTGACCTGAGGAGGAAGGATAGGTGTATTTTAGTTCAGAGGATTTCAGCCCATGGTGGTGAGAGACAAGGTGGAGGACTTCACATCATGGTTTGGGAAGCAGAGAGAGCTTATGGGGACCGGGGGTCTTAGAAAACTTCCAAAGGCCCACCCCCAGTGACACACTGCCACCAGTTAGGCTCAACCTCCCAAAGGGCCACAAACAATGTCACCACTTGGGAATTGAATGTGTAAACACAGGACCTCTGGGGGACATTTTAGATTGAAACCATAGCAATCATCATGGGAGTCCACTTTGAATGTCCCACCAAAACTCAGGGTGAAATTCAGTTTCCAGGTAGGAATTCAGAGGTGACCAGGTCCCCAGTCTGCCCTCAGAAATGGATTGGTGTCCTCATGGATTGATGGGCTAACAGGGTATCTCCAGGGGTCTGTGTAAAAGCCAGGTTGGCTGTCCTTGGATGTGGCTCTCTTGCCACATGATGCTATGTGATATCCTATCCTTGGACTCTGCAAGGGCCCCACCAGCAACAAGGCCTTCCTCAGCTGTGGCCCCATGACCTTGGACTCCCTAACATCCAAAAATGTAGGAGATAAATCCCTCTCCTTCGTGACTCTCCCAGTCTCAGGTGCTGCTGTTGTTGTGTTGTTAGGTGCTGTTGAGTCGAGTCCAACTCATAGAGACTCTATGTACAGCAGATAGAAACACTTCCCTATTGTGTGCCAGGCATATGATCTTATTTATGTTTAAGCCCACAGGTACTGTTAGAGCAACAGAAAACAGCATAAAACACCCTACAGTGCCTCCAAGCAAGCGGCTTCCAGAGTGGAATCAGGAGCTGCTCTGAGTCGGTGGCCTGTGGAGGCTGGCACTCTGCCTGCTTCCCTCTTACTGCCCAGGTGAACCCTCCACGGCTCCAGGACAGTGGCATTTATGCTCCACTCCCTTCTTTCACTAAGCTCAGAATGCTTACAGCCCTTTAAATCAGCACTTTAAAACCCAACTCATCAGATCCTGGGAGAAGAATGTGGCAATCCACTCCAGAGGCAATCCCAAAAAACCAGCCATTGAAAACCCTATGAGGGTCGCTATGAGTCAGACACGACTCGACGGCACCAAACAACAACACAACACCAGATCCTTTGTGCCAGTACATCTAGATTTTTACCTAGGTATAAGAAACTGCTGCAGACCAGCTGCAGCCTAAGATCCAGGGTTTCCCGAAGGCAGATGAGGAGTCAGCGATGGGTAACAGACATAGCAGCTCCGAGGCAGTGTGAATCTGTTCCATTTATTTCCAGATAGCCCAGCCTTTTTATACAGAATTACAATTCATTAAATCTTATGAAAGGTCAGAAAAAAAGACAAGGATGTTGGTTGCATTGATGGATTACATCAAAGTTTTGTCAACAATCACCTGATCAAATTGTCAGGTCAGGTGGTGATCAAAGTGGAAGAGGAACTCAGAGACAAATTGTGTTTACTTCAAAGAGATAAACCAAGAGGGCCTGAGCAACTACATTTCCTGTAACAATTGACTATTCTTAACTTTATGCAGGAATTCGGGGTGGTTCACTGTCGCCTGTGTGTCACCCCATTGAGTCCACTGTTATGACAAATGGGTACTTTATCTTATCAGAATGATTTGTTTACCATAAACCTATAGGTACAAAGGCTTTTGTTTGTATTGACTAAGGAGTTTATATTGTTGGAAGTCATTCAGGAATTTCTCTAAAAAAGTCTGCTAGGGAGGCTTATCAACTCCCAATTTGAATCAGCACTGCCCACAGAGCCAGAAGATTATATACTTGTTTTTCATTAATATCTCCCAGAAATCTACAATAGTGACCAATTAAAATTTAGAAAAAGAACAGAAGAGGCTCCCAGTCCCTTTCCATGAAAAGACCTTCTTTTTGGAGGTACTATTCCCTTTTCAGAAGACTTTCCCTCCGAGGCTAGGAGGTACTCTTCCCCTTATGGTGGACTTTCCCTCCAATGCCTTTTTAAAGGTATTCTTCCTCATGTGGGGACTCTGTTTACCCATCATGAGTGGATCTGGGCGTGGCAAGAAACAAAAATCCTTACAACTGGGTCAGTATGCAACTTCATGATAAATGGAGAAAAGATTGAGGTTGTTCAAGATTTTGATTTATTTGGTTCAATCAATACCCATGGAAGCAGCAGTCAAGAAATCATGCATTACATTGGGAAAAGCTGTTGCAAAAGATCTCTTTAAAGTGTTAAAAACTAAAGATGTCACATTGAAGACATTTTCAGTCGCATCATATGCTTGTGAAAGCTGGACATTGAACAAGGGAGACAGAAGAATGATGTTTTTGAATTATGATGCTAGAGACAAATATTGAATATACCATGGACTGCCAAAAGAACCCACAGATCTGTCCTAGAAGTGCAACCAGAGGGCTCCTTGGAAGCAGGGATGGCTAAACTATGTCTGACATATTTTGGATATGCAGTCAGGAGGGACCAATCCCTGGAGAAGGACATCATGTTTCAGAGGGTGGTGGGTCAATGAAAAAAAGGAAGACTCTCAACCACATGGATTGACACAGTGGCTGCAACAATGGGCTTAAACATAAAAAAGATTGTGTGCATGACATAGTGTTGGGGAATGTTTTGTTGTGTTGTAACTAGGGTTGCTACGAAACAGACTGAACTTAATGGTACCTAGCAGCAACAACATCATAGATTTTAAAACCCAAAAGATAAAACAAAAGATGGAATGTCCATTTTATTTAAGGTTGCTGGGTGCGGTGGTACACGCCTGTCATCCCAGCGGCTCAGGAGGCGGAGGTGAGAGGATCGCAAGTTCCAGGCCAGAAGCAGTCTGCGTAACTTAGGGAGACCCTGTCTCAAAAAGTAAAAAAAATGGGCTGGGGGTTACAGCTCAGTGGGCCAGCCCTTGAAAAGCATGTAGGTGCCAGGCCCTGGGTTCTGAAGGACCCACTGGTGGCACTCATGTAGTGGTGGGAGCTGGGCTGAGGGCCTTAGTGTGTGGCCAGCAGCTGGTCAGAGGCCACCCTTGGCCCTCCTAGGACAGAAACCTGTTTTTTTAAGCCAGCGAAGGAGAGACTGATCAGGCACGACTGGAGCGTGGCACATTCTACTGGCTAGAAACAAGCTCCTTAAAGGGAGGGGACCCCACGAGCCTGGAGCATGCACAGGCCATCTGAGCAGCTGCCCACAAACCTACCACATTCTTATTCTGATAATGTTTATAAGAGAACTATCTTTAGAATGTTACAGCTCTGAGCATCTTCAAAGTTATCTGCTCATTCTCCCATTCAGAATAATATAGGAAATGATGTGAAGACAAAAGAAGTGCATTAACCATTCTCTAAGGAAAAATAAATTAAATACATGAACTGTTTAGCTCACAACTTTAATGTGCCAATGGCCTATTAATGACAGAGGAAGTGGTGACACCAAACAATTTCCCCAAAAGTGGTTCAGAGGGATCTGGGGATTAGGAAGAGGTTTAGGGACAAGGAGCCCCCAGTGTATAAGGCAGAGGGCACACAGGTGACCCTATGGCTGTAAGAATTCACAAAGTAGCATTTTAAAATCCAGTAACAGCCAACTAACAATCTTAAAAAATAAAACTTGAATAAAATTTGAAGAGCAAGTAAATTTAACATATGCCAAATTAGTCTGCTGCTAGTTTTTGAATAACTTAAATGCATATATCCTACTCAATCAGGGCACTCAAAACAGGCAGCACCTAAGAAATGGATCTTCAAGAGGATTGATGAATTTGTTCTTACTGAATGGAAAAAACACAGAAAATAATCCTATTTAGAAACAGGCTGGGGAAATAGTTTTTGGCTTCATTTCAAGATTTTCACCAAACCTTTATAAAATAAAAGAATTTCTTGGATAAAGTTTCAACATTTAGGAAATGAACACTGAATTGAAAAGGGAGGGAAGCCATTTAAGTAACTGAACAAAGAGAACAAGTTCACAGTCACAAGAAAAAAACAAATTTAATTCTACCCAGAGATCCACGTCCCATAAAGTATGCACACTGTATGTCTGAAGTCATCCCAACCTCTGGATTTAACTGAAGACTGAAAGCAGATGCTCTCTTCTCCAATCTCATTTCTGGACTAATTAAGTCAGTAATGATGCACACTAATCATCCCTGAATTCCACAGAACTTTAGGGCTTGCCTGCAAAATGTCTAACCTAGTTGACAAGTAGGGCATTCTTATGTCTATGAACTCCAAAGAGTAAAACCAGCAAAGGACATTCATTTACAATCTTAGGGCTGCTTTACAACCAGAGAGAAGCCAACTTGTAAAAGTAGCCATGGAGTGGGAGAAGGTGGGATGCTGAACTCAGGGTTTCCCTTATGGGTAAGCAGCATGACACCACCCAGGTGAGGGAAGCCTGGGAAAAACATGGGAAGCAGGCAAGGGACTAAAAGCTTTTGATCACCAAGGGGACCCAGAGCCTGAGCCCAGGGGAGAGGCGGGAGGTGGTAGTGGAAGCCTCGCCCAGGAAGCAGCCCTGGCTGCCAGATGCTCCACAGGAGCCACCCAGACACAGTTGGCCCTGGCCACTCTGGCAGTGACTGTCAGCTACTGTCCAACCTCTGTCAACCCTGAGCACCAGGGTTGCACAAGGAGACACAGAAGGAACTGCAGATGGACCATAGAGGGAGAGTCACTGTCAGAGTGTGTCTTGGTTTCCCGTGTCACTCTCTTGACTTCCATGCAGAAAGAGAACCCTCAGGAACCAGAAGTGGTGGCCAGTGTCTTAAAACCCACCACTGGTCTAAGCTCTGAGGCAGGATGTTGTCAAGTAAACCCAGGACCAAACGTGGAGTCACATCACAGGTGACATATACCAAGTCTAACAAAGTCAGTGTCAGGAAAAGCAGTACATATTTAGCCTGTGAGAAACATTCTTGCAAGTTTGATTTCTAAGCAAGAATTTTTCTTTTTTTCCCTTTTTTTTTCTCCCTTTATTGGTAGATGTTGGTGGGGTAGACTAATACACCACTGGCTTTTTCCATTAAGCAACTGTTACCTCACTTCTGGTTACATTTTTATCAACTGATGAGGTTTGCGGACTAATATGTAGTAAAACTCATATGCATATTTGGGTTATGTTCTCTTATCTTTCCCATGTGCTCATGAAGTTGCATTGTTTACATTGAGATTATCCTCTGACCCTTTATCCCTCTACATAGATTCTCCTCCCCATCCCATCTTCCGCAGTCTTCGCTTCCCTTTGCTAGTTCCTTTCCTCCTCCTTTCTAGTCTTTATATTGTCCCTTCTTGGCTAAGTTTAACTGTGCATTTTTATATATCAACTTATCTATATGATTTTTTTCTTCCTTTAAGATTCAGCTCCCATGAGTGAGAACATATGGCATTTCTCTTTTGGGCTTGTGTTTGTTTGCTTAGGATATTCTCCAGTTCCAGCTGGTAGTGGGGCACAACCTGTAATCCCAGCAACTCAGGAGGCAGAGGCAGGAGGATCACAAGTTTGAGACCAGAGTCTCAAAAAGTTAAAAAATGGGCTGGGGATGCAGCTTAGTGGTACAGCACTTGCAAAGCATGCAAGCGTGAGGCCCTGGGTTCAACCCCCAGTACTGAAAAAAAAAAAAAAAAAAAAAATTCTCCAGTTCCATCCATTTTGCTGCACATGCCATTAATTCATTTTTTATTGCTGGGTAGTATTCCATTGCGTGTATGTACCATAATTTTTTATCCATTCTTCTGTTGATGGGCACCTTGGTTGATTCCATATCCTTCCTATGGTGAAGAGTGCTGCATTGGATATAGAGATGCAGGTGTCTCTTTGGTATGATGACTCGTCTACCCTTGGGTATATTCCCGGTAGTGGTATTGCTGGGTCGTATGGCAGTTCTATTTTTACTTTTCTGAGGTATCTCCATATTGATTTTCCAAGTGGTTGAACCAATTTACAATTCCACCAACAATGTTTAGAGGGTTTTCTCCAGAACCTTGCTAGCATTTGTTATCATTTGTTTTGTTGATCTTGGTCATTCTTACCGGAGTTAGGTGGAATCTCAGAGTTGTTTTGATATGCATTTCCCTAATGGCTGGGGACATTAAGCATTTTTTCATGTGCTAAGCAAGAATTTCTAGGCAAGAAAACAATCAGATGGAAGACTAAGGGTGAGATTTGCTTTTCTATCAAACAAGCCAATGCTGTATCTATTGTCCTTGGGTCCCCGTCACCCAAGGCCTTTTCACTCCAACCACAAAGCCCCACTGTGACCCTGGGCTCAGGCTGCTAGCTGGGGCTGCAACCCTGGCTCAGATGTGCCAGAAACTGCCAGCCATCACTTGCCATGCTCCTCCCAGGCGACCGCGCTGCTTTCTCTACTTCACACTTGCTATGGCTCAACACCTCCCATAGGACACCTTCCTGTCCCCTCTGAGGCTGCTGCTCTCCCCATCTGAGTCCTGTAGCCCTTGCCTGGGAAGGCTCCATCCACCCTGGGTCCAGATGCAGCTGTCCTTGTTCAGCCTTAACCACAGTAAGTGACAACTGAAAATGTATCAGACTCTCCTGTATCTGCAGAGAACATGAACCCTCTCTCTGGGCCACTAGAGGACAGAAGGAACAGAGAAAGAGCTTTTAGGGGAAAAGGATTGTGTAGTGGAGGAGAAAAATCACAGAACAGATTCAGAAGCTTGGAAATAACCAGTAGAATAAAGTGATGGCCTAATTTTTATGTGATATCACATAAAAAGTCAAGTTCAATGGAAAATCACGTTTATTTCTGGATATACCACAGTAAAATATATGCTATATTTATTAAGAGTATCATAGTCAATGCAAAAATAGAACTCTTCTCCCTTGTAAAAGTTAATACAATACTGTGGGTTAGATACATGATATTTTAGTCAGATCTTCAGGATTAATTTCTCAAAGCAAATCTACAGTTATGCACATCAAATTTATCATATAAAATATATATACACAACAGCATAATAGTAGTGTAGAAAAATGAAGCTGCCAAAATATAACTTATGTAATTTACTTTACACAAAATGTATCCTCTTTAATTCTTTTCAAAGGCTTCACCAATGAGTCGAACTGCAACACTCTTGCCTTCGTCTGTCTGAATAACAAGCAAAGCTTCAAACGTGCCTGCCGACTGTGGCCTGAAGTGCACGGGGATGTGGATATAATGCCGGGCTCTGTGGAGACAAGGAAATGGCAGCCTGTGATACAGCAGCAGTAAGCAGTCACCAGCCACAGCAGGATGCTGGCACAGGCTCCACTCTGCCAAAATCTGTTTCTAACTTTTTTGATGCTATTATTTAATAAGAACCTGGAAAAAGGAGACAAATATCTAACATTGGTATAGCTTAGTAGTAGATCGCTTGCCTAGCATGTGTGAGGCCTCAGATTTGATCTTAGTACCACAAAAAAATTAAAATAAAATCGGATTGAATTGCATCTAGATCCCTGGCTATCTAATAAAAACAAACCCTTATGGCTCTGGTGAATGACCTGCGGACACTTTATGCATAACTTATGTGACATCAACTTTCAGTCTTACTTGTTTTTAAATCAAAGTTGAGCGCTTTCATTTTTCTTCATGGGGAAGGCACTTCATCCTTTCCTCTCTTCTCAGAACTATACAATTTAAAGTGTGGTACTCAGAAGCGACACAATGCTCTTGTTCCAATGTCCTTTCTGATGAAGCCCAGTATATTATGTTGGCTTTAATAGCATGTTGGGCTAGAGACTTAGGAAAAGTCTAAGTATTTCAAACCCTTTCCTGGATTTACCTGATAGGTGTCCACAGGAGCTGGTTTCACGACCCTCATGGACACCCGAATCTGTGGCTGCTCAAGTCCCTTCCATAAAATGATGCTGTATTTGCCTATAACCTAAACGCACCTCTCCAGTTTATTTTAAATCATCTCTAGATTACTTATAATATCTAATACAACATAAAAAGTTGTTTTACTATATTGTTTAGGGAATGAGAGTAAAAAGTTTGTACATGATCTGTTCACATACAATTCTTTTTTGCTGAATATTTTCAATCCATGGTTGGTGGTGCAGAGCCCAGGGACAAGAGGGCCATGTATCTGCCTATGTCCATGTACCGCAAGGATGAGAACACACATCTGACATGACCTATACACATATGTATATGTTTATACACTTTAAAATTATTTTTTTTGCAGTGCAGAAGATTAAACCCATGGCCTCCTGCACGCTAGGCAAGCGCGTTCTCATTGAGCTATACTTCTAGCCCCTATGTTTATATTTTAAGTCAGGGCTATTCTCCCCATGCATTATACTTTATCAAATCAAAGCTAATGTGCTTTTTATTTTATTTATTTTTGCAGTACTGGGGGTTGAACCCAGGGCCTTGTGCTTACATGCTTTGTAAGTGCTGTACCACTGAGCTGCACTCGCAGCCCATTTTTTTTCTTTTTGAGACAGGGTCTCGCTAAATTACGCTGACTGCCTCTGGTCTTGAACCTGCGATCCTCCTCCCTCTGGCTCCCCAGTCGTAGGGATCATAGGCATGCGGCACTGCATCCGGGATGTTTTTTATTTTATAAGTAAAACCTAGCCCATAGCATTAATTACTACTTTCTCTTTTATGTTACCATCTCTTTCTTATTTTTTTAATTTTAATTTTAATTAATTTTTGCAGTACTGGGAGTTGAACCTGGGGCCTCACACATGCTTTCTGCAAGCACTCAACCACTGAGCCCTACCTCCAGACCATTTTTTATTTTGTATTTATTTTGTATTTTGAGACAGGGTCTCACTAAGTTATGCAGGCTGCCTCTGGCCTTGAACTTGAGATCTTCCTGCCTCTGCCTCCAGAGTAACTGGGATTAAAGGTGTGCACCCGCACACCCAGCCCTTTTTTTTAAATTTTTATTTTGAGACAAGGTCTTGCTGTGTAGCCCTGGCTAGCCTGACACTCACTATGTAGATGAGGCTAGCCTCCCCTTGGCTTCAATCCTCCTGCTTCCTGCCTCAGTCTGAGTGTTGGGATTACAGGAATGAGCCACAAAGTTTGTGGCTCTATATTAGCATTTCAATACTCAGAGTCTGCCAACTAAAAAGGCTCTAACATTTGGGCTGGGGTTTAGCTCAGTAGAGCGCCTACTCTGCACTCTCTGAGGACTGGGGTCCAATCTCCAGCACAGCATAAATGGGAGAAGGATGTGGTAGTCCACTCCCAAAAACAATCAGCCACTGAAAACCCTGTAAGGGTCGCTATGAGTTGGATGCAACTTGACAGCACTTAACAACAAGTTCCTGGAATCAGGCAATTGCTGACGGCCGATTTTCAGAATGTTTGTCTGTAGCCATAGCTCCTTGGTATCCAATCCCGCCTGATCTGGGAAACTAAGCAGGGTTGGCCTGGTTAGTATTTGGATGGGAGACTGCCTGGGAATACCAGGTACCGCAGGTTGGGGAAAGGATCTGGCAATCCACTCCCGAAACAATCTTCCATTGAAAACCTTGTGAATAGCAGAGAAGCACTGACAACAGTGCTGGGCATGGCACAATGTCAGGGGGTAGGAAGCGTTTCATTCTGTTATACGCAAGGTCACTATGAGTCGGGCACCTAACAAAAGCAACACTTGTGGATTACTAGAAATAATAAAATATCCCCAAATAAATCTCTGCAAGAGCCCATTATTAAGAAATTCCAATACAAGACATAGACTTGTCCTATATTCAATTAAGGATGTGTTTAAAACTTGCTATGGTTTGGATACGAAGTGTTCCCAAAAGGTTCATGTGCAGAAGGCTTGTTCTCTGGTTGGTGAATCCAATAGAGAGATGACTGAATCATGAGGGCTCTGACCAAACCAGTGCATTAATCCACGAGGGATTCATAATCTGAGGGCCTTACTGCAAAGTGGTAGAAATGTTAGGAGAAGGCCTACTTGGAATAAGGAGGTCACTGGCGGTGTGCCTTTGAAGGACATATCTGGTACCCTGTTCCTCTTTCTCCCTGCTTCCTGGCTGCCAAGGAGTGAGTGACTTTGCTCAGCCACACCCTCCTGCTGCCATGCTGTTCTGCCTCATCACAGGCCCACAGCAATGATGCCAACTGATTATGGAATAAAATCTCTGAAACCACGGGCCAGAATACATTCTTCCTCCCTTAAGGTGGTTTCTCAGGTACTCTGTCCCAGTGATGAGAAAGTGTACTGTGACAAAAATATATCATCTGCTTTAGGTTAACATTCCATACTGAACACACTGGAATGCCATTCAGAAAGAACTACGAAGTTTAACATAATTCTACAACATTAGCAAGAGGGACATATTTAAGATAGTCCCCTTACTATTTAACTGTTTCATCCATCTCTCTTTATACACACAGAAGAATGAGCAAGGTCTGCTGAACCCCTGAAGAAGCCTTGTTCACATCCCTTTGCTAGTTCATGACTAATGTGACAGCAAAGACACTGAGCACAAACACTATGAGAGAGCATGGGCCACTTGGCAGTCACCAGCCCACCTCACTCACTACATGGAAAGAGCTCAGCAGACTACACATTCTATCAACTCTTTTTCTTTGCCCTTTCAAAATTAAAAGCACCATTTTTTATAGGAAAAAGCAAGCACTATAGTACATCGAGGTACCATCATTATCAAAAAAAAATGAAAATGTCATAAATGATTTGGTTCCTGCATGGGGACAGGTCCCAAGAGCCCGATGCTAAGTGGCTACTGGCTGTGTAAGGGCCACCTTTCCCTCTGAAACCACCCAGTAGGCGGCCAGCTCAGGAGCTGGCCAGGACCAAGCCACTCACTGCCACATGTCTGTGGGGCTGAGACCTGTGCAGAACAAGAAATGCAAACACAAACAAATTCTTTTTTAAAACACATAAGGCTAAGTTTGGTAACATACACCTATAATACCAGGCATTCGAGAGGCAGAGGCAGGAGGATCCCAAGTTCAAGGCCAGAGGCAGCCTACATAACTTAGTGAGACCCTGTCTCAAGATAAAAAGTAAAAAATGGGCTAAGGGTGCAGCTCAGTCGTCAAGCGCTGTAAAGCATGTGTGAGGCCCTAGATTCAATTCCCAAGTACTGCACACACACAAAATAATAATAATAATAATAATAATAATAATAATAATATAGGGTACTTGAAGGATGACAACTGGAAAATACCATAGTAAAGTGTTTTCTCAATTAATTGGAGGGCTTTTGTCCCAATTTGTGGCAACATTTGATTCTCAGCATATCAGTGCAAACAGAATTTGAAGCATATTCTCAGCATATCAGTACAAACAGAATTATTCTAAAAGTTAACCATGAGATGACTAGCTATTGATGCAGTGGTCAAAACAGCAGGCAGGAGGGATCACAC
The DNA here is from genome assembly GCA_007922755.1 of Pedetes capensis. NCBI lineage: Eukaryota > Metazoa > Chordata > Mammalia > Rodentia > Pedetidae > Pedetes > Pedetes capensis. The sequence goes on along the minus strand of VMDO01009478.1, from coordinate 11,948 downwards.
ACTGGATCCAGACCCCACTGGGCTGCCACACTGACAAATGACTGACTGACTCCCTCATCTCTTTTGCTACTTGTGAAGATGTGTGACCTGGATGCTCTTGGTGAAGACCGGCGGCTGCAACACAGGAGACTCGACCGGCCCTAAGTCCCAACAGACAAGTCCTGCACCCCTGAGAAAACTGTGATTTATGATAAACTCACCGCAACGAGTATTTGGAATGCTTGATGTAGAATGGCTCTCTGGGACTCAAAAACTTCAGCTGGAATTTAACAGGAAACATTTGATGAAGTTATGCAAATTAGAAAGTTTAGCATATATAAAACATATCCTGCATTGCTTTAATTAAAGATACAGTGAGTTAATTTAGGTACAGCCACAAAATTAGGTAGTGCAACAAATGCTCATGTAATGAAAACACATTTAGGGAGCTTTTAACATGAAGTGACTCCTGTTCTGACAAAAGTAAATGTTACCTAGAAATACATCTGTGACAGTAGTACAGAGGACAGAAGTAAAGTTAAAAACTAAAAAAAATAAAAACAAAAGTTTTGAATTTTTTAACAAATCATGAACTTCCAATGCATTTCTTTTCAAACACAGTATTAAGGCACCTTAAAAATTTAACTCATTATTATAACTCACATAATCTATAGAATATTTCTAATCATTGGGAAAATGTCTACCAAACAGTTGAATACATTTAGTTTTCCAAAACTCACAGTAACATTTCCAACTTACCCTGTGTGAAATAAAAGAATTATTTCTCAAATTGACTTTCAGGGTCCTTGACTCCCCAACTCTGATTGGCAGGAACATATACACATCTTTTGGGGCATACACTCCACGGTGACTCAGGTCAAGCTGCCTGTTTTGGAACAAGTTGGAAAGGCAGCTAATTTAAGACCCATGATAACAGATATTTTTATAGTTAAATTATGTAGTGCTGTTTTAATTTGTGTTTGTCACAGCTTACTTTAATGGAGCTTATCTAAGCTATGTGAAGTGTGCCCGCCCACAGGGAGGTGCTTGCAAAGGTGCCAGGCTGGGGACACACTGTGAGCGCCCCACTCCTACCCACTTCAGGCCCAGTCTCTATCACCGGCCCTTCCACCTCACTTCCTGTCACCTGGACCACTCACACTGGGGTCTGCAGGCTGAGGCGTTACAAGACAGCCTGGGAGATGGGAGTGCTCCCTCTACCTCACCCTGGTTCCTCTCACTGCCCGCCTCCAACCTCTCAGGGTCACCTCTGCTCCCCTATCTCACTGGTACCCTGCAAGGCCTTGTCTGGGCTTCCCAAGTGCTGGCCTGACAGGCTCCCCAGCAGGCCCAGCCTTGTGATACCTGTACTGGCACTTACCCTCTGAGCAACACGCCCCATCCTCAGGGCTGACGCGGCTCTCTCCGGCCTCTCCAAGACCCCAGCTCCACAGACAGAATGACCTGTGACCTTTCCCCTTCTCCTGACCCTTGCCTTACACTTCTGCCTGGCATGGCTCTGGGAGTCACAGCAACACCCGCTTGTATCCATGGCAGAGCCTCAGGTCTTCTCCCACCTGCCTGTCCTCTTCACGCTCCTCCACATGGCCCACTGCTGGGACCTGTGGCCTCTCTGCTTGTGCCTCCTTCCAGCCAGCCTGCCCCACACCAAGGGCATCTAAGCACACCTGTCACGTCTCTCCATGATACTGCATCCCTCTACATGCAGGCCTGCACCCCACCTGCTCTCCAACCTCCCCTCCTGCTACCTGGGCCTCTGCATAGCTGGGAGCTTCCCCGCCCTCCTCACCCCGTCATGTCCACCCATCATCAACTAGAATGGCCCTCTGCACAGAAGCTCTTCTTAGATGACACAGACCAAACTGTCTCGGTCATGCTTCCCATTAGCTCCCCAAACCCTCTCCAGGGCCTGTGATCACATGTGCCCGTGAGAATACACAACAGTGTGGCTCCTCTAGGGGGCACCAGGGAGGCAGGGCCGGTAGCTGCCCTGCCCATCTGCTGGCCCATGGGCAGCTGGCACAGTGTGAGGTGAACAGACAGACAAGCACAGCAGAGTGCTTTAAAGATATAGTTCCTTCCAGAAAGCATTGTTCCTCCTGTTAGAAACTAAATAACCAGATTCACATTAAATTTAGCACATATTTAACACAGTTTTCTTCTAGAACTGAATTAGACCTAATTATTAGTTAAATTAAGATCATAAGAAATATTTTCATTAGGTAAAGCCGCTGATATAAAATTTACATTCTAAAGCTTTAAGAATCTACTTTTATATGCTATTTGTGGGAATATAAAGTGGCACAACCACTTTGGGAACACTATTTGGCAGCTTATTTTAAAGTTAAACACATGCTTATCATGTGACACAATAATTTTGGGTAAAATTACATATTCTTATCTCAATAAAAAATGCACATATATCCACAGAAATGCACATACATACAATAGTGTTCATAGTCTTTTAATTCATAATAGCTCCAAATTATAAGACAACTAAATGTGAACAAGAAAAACAAATAAATTGTAATATGTTCATATAACAGAATACAAAGCCACAAAAAGGAACAGAGTACAGGTATACACAACAGCATGAATGAAGCCCAGGAAAGGTTATGTTGATAGGAGCCACATACAAAGAGGGTATATACGTATGAAGTTCAAGCAAAACTAATCCACGATGACAGAAACCAGAGGGACATGTGAGAACTTTACGGAGGACAGAAATACTCTCTTGATTAGAGTGGTGGTGGGACACGCGAACATAAAGGCAATGTCACTGACTGTAGCAGGACCTCAATAAGGCCCAGGGAGCTCACAGAATGACATGGCAGCATACATACCCAGGTACGAGGGCAGAGGCCTCTGACAAGGCACGCCTTCGGGGTGTGATGACATTGTCTATTTTAATGAGAGTATCTGTGGAACAGCAGGTGTTTTCAGATTCATTTTCTGCTCTGATGCTCTGTAGAAAAAAAATCACACAGTGTTCAGAGGAAAAATGAACACTCTAGAAAGTACAGAAACATTTGCCTCCAAGGAGACATGATTTATAAATCTCTTTGAATTACAAACCCCATTCTGTGTACTGTCTAGTTTCCCTCTGTTTCCCTCCCCTCTCCCATGCATGTGCATACACAGGCACATAGTTATTTACATAATTAAGTCAAACATTGGTTTGGTAGAGCTGGATTTAGCTCATTTGGTAGAGTGCTGCTCTGTGCTTTCTGAGGTCCTGGGTTCGATCCCCAGCACCACAAAAATGGGAGAAGGACGTGGCATCCCACTCCCGAAACAATCTGCCTTTGAAAACCCTACACAGGGTTGCTATGAATCAGACCTGACTGGATAGCACCTAACAACAACAAATAGGTTTGGTGCATTGTATGAATAATAGAGCCAAACCGAGACTACAAATATATCAAGTAATAAAGATATAGGGCTACACAACAGAATTAAAGTGAATTAAAGTGAAATAATACCAGAAAAGCATTCTGCATTTGCAGGTGTTTTTCATGTTAGTTTCGCTTAGTTTTTAAAATATATACACAGTAATCTGCTTAATTCTAGTATAATACTCACTTGTCCAGAGAGCTGGAACCTCAACGTGTGTTTCATGTGAGGCTCTTTAACAGGGTGACACTCAACATCCCAAAACTGGGCATAATCCCCTCTATCTCTTGGCAAAAATGTGATGGAGACCTAGAAAACACACCCAGAGGACAAACATGGACCCTGAGCACACACACACACAGTTAGATTACTAAGCCAAAGTTTTAGAATGAAAACCTCAAGCTACAAATGCTTTTGCTCCGGCTAGTTTCTCCTCTAATTGAAAAGGAACTTGAACAATTTTATTTCTAGTGGGCTAGGTGCTATACTAGATCCAAAATATACTTGTTTGAGACTTTATACAGCGTATTCCTCAAAACATACAGCAAAGGCTTTTTAGGTGGAAAAGAGCTTCTCAAGTACTGGAGCAGTCAAGCTGTAGTGATGGCCAGTCCTTCACTGCCATGCAGCACAGTACAAGGGTGAAGTGGCAGAGACAGGAATGGGAAGGAGGCTGGAGTAACAGAGGTACAATATGGCAAGTACCCAGAGCTAAATTATCATAGTTCATTTCATAATGGACTCAGCATGCTAAGCAGAGCCAGCTGCCCTGACCACGCAGCTCAGTTATACACACGATTTGCATGTACGACCAGTGAGAAGCATAATCGTGAGAAAGTGGTAATATTTAAAAATAGTGTTGCTTAACACTTACCAGTGTTAAGACCCTTAGTTTTATCGAAGAATTCAGTGTTAACTTAAATGGTGATCTGTGAGTCTAATTGTTGTTGTTGTTAGGTGCTGTCGAGTCGGTATCCGACTGACAGCGACCCTCTGTACAACAGGGGAAACACTATTGTCAGTGCTTCTCTGCTGTGCATAGGGTTTTCAATGGCAGATTGATTTTTGGGAGGGGGGTTCCCGGTCCTTCTCCCAAGCCTACAGCTTCTGGTGTTCCCAGGCAGTCTCCCACCCAGGTACTAACCAGGCCCGACCCTGCTTAGCTTCCGAGATCTGACGGGATCGGATGCCACAAGGCTATGGCTGCAGGGCATGAGTCTAATAAAACCAAGCAGTTTATTTACCTTCTCTTTGTCCATGCTAATTCGGCACAAGGGCTTATCTGTCCAGTACCTTCTTAAAATTAGGTCTACTTGTTAGGTACTTGCATGTGCAATTTTGATTAACTAAGTGGTACAAGATATAAGAGGGTCTGGGTGTCTGAAACCTGACACCACTAGGTATGTTAGTTTTCTTTCCTTTTTTTTAAAAATACTATCTATTTTTATGCAATATAATAATTCTTATAGGAACAACACTGAAAAATAAATGGCATCCAAATTCTAAGTCTATGGAGCCTGGTGATCCTCCATTTCTACATTTGGCACAAAACGTTTTAAACAAATTAAATGAAAAAGATGAAGATGCAAATGATTTGGATGATTGTGATGATGATCAACAGTCAGTGAGTCTCACAATGCAGATACCAGTCACAAAGAAGAAAGAGCAGTACAGAAAGAGAAAGTACAAGAAGACAGAGTAACAAGGAAGGAGGAGGGGGAGAGCTGATAAACAATCTTTAACAGTGGACACTGAAAGTAATAAGAAAAAATGTTTTTATTGGACAAGTTGACCTGAGTGGTCTAAAGCAGAAAGATCCAGATCTAGAGAGTTTCCACTATTAATAAGTTGACAATAAAATTATTGGCTCTTAAGGGTCCTACACAAAATTTGCAAGATCCATCACAGAGACATTTGGCATGGTACTGGGGGTTGAACCCGAGCCTCGCGCTTTCATGCTTTACAAGTGCTGTACCACTGGGTTATACCCCTAGCCCATTATATTTACTTTTTGAGACAGGGTCTTGTTAAATTACACAGACTGCCTCTGGTCTCAACCTTCTGATCCTCCTGCCTCTGCCTCCTGAGTTGCTAGGATTACAGGTATAAGCCACTGTGCCTGGCTGAACTACAAGCTTTTAAAGGACTGTTTATATCCAGTAGGGCTTTTACATATGAAAATGAAGACTTATCTGCATTGTTTGCTACAGAAGGAACAGGTAGAGATCTTTATCAATCCACTAAGTTCCTGAAAAGAATGCTGAATTTACTCACATGCCTTTGTGTCAATAATTCTGAAACAAGGGAACAAAAGTGTCAAAATGATCCAGCAGCACCTATAAACTTGGTGTTCTGAAAAGCTTTTGGAAAATTTTTAGAGGAACTACACCTCAGAAGAATGTTATCACAGTTGATGAAATGTTTCTAAGTTTTCATGGCTGCTGCTGTTTCAGAATATTTATGGGTAACAAATCCAACAAATATGGGATAAAAATCTGATGCAGATGCTATTTGTTTTACTGCTTATTTATACTGTAGAAAAGATTCTGATGGCAAAGGATTGGATCAATATCTGAGGCTTAGCAAACCTACTCAGTAAGTGCTTTTAGCTAAACCAATTTACAATTTGAATTACAACATTACCAGAAATTGGCTTAGCTCAACTGAACTTGTGAACAAGTTGTAAAAGTGAAAGCTAACTTATTTAGGCACTGTGTGACAGAAGAAAGAAATCATGAGTTTTTACCAGCAAGAATGTGACCTATAAATGCTTCATTGTATGGGTATCATATTGGTATGAGACTGCTTTTGCACGTTAAAAAAAAAAAAAAAAAAAAAAAAAATTGTCATAGTAGTATTCCAGTACTGATGAAGAAACCAGAAAACCTGAAATGACAGCTTTATATAATAAAATAAAATCAGGAGTAGATGTGTTTGATCAAAAGTACAATAATCACTATTGGTCACAGAACATGTAAATGGCCAATGGCCACTTTTTTTTTTTTAGAATGGAAGATATGGAGGCAGTAAATTCTTACATTATACATGAAAATTTAGGCAGAAAACAGTTATCATGATTGGACTTTGTGAAACTATTAGGATGAGAACTATTTATTCCTGAATTGAAAGGACGAGTATACAATAAAGAACTCCTAGCCAAAAATGAACTTTGTTTAAGGGTATTTTATGAAATGCCCAATCCATCTCAAGAAAATCAAGCAGAATCAGCAAATGAAAAAGACATTACATTTGCCCATTGAAACCTGATAGGAAAACATCTTATTTGTGTACTAAGTGCAAGAGGCCTGTCTGCTTAAAGTGTTGCAAAGTGCTACGCAGAAACTGTGATAGTAACTTTGAAACTTAAATATTTTATATTTTTTATTTCATAACTAAAATTTTGATTAGAAATATCAAGAAGTGACCTTGATTTTAAGTACCAAAGGCTGTCAATTTAATAAATTGTAATATGAGCTTTTACTTATAAAATGTTAAATATATGTTTTGAAACCAAAACAGACAAAATACTTTAAGAAAGGTTTAAATTAAAACACAGAGGTACTTGCAACAGAAAGAAATACCCACACATCCTCTGAAGGATATGGGTCTCAGCCACCTTATGTCATCGGTTATGTTCTGGTTAGGGCATATCACCAGTTAAGTGTTAATAACAGTGACCATCGCTTAGATTAACAATGAGTCACTATTTCTAAATCTGTATTGAAACATTAAAACACCTAAGTGACCCAATTTTCTGCCCTTGCAGAACATAAATAATAATATCCCTGCAGCCAGAACTTCTGGCTTCTGAGAGCCTGGAGGGAAGGTGGGTCTGATGCAAGTGAGAACATCCAGACCAGGGGATTAACCTGTGAAGGAGGACATGGACTAGCAGGTGTTGAAAACAAGCATATCCTGCAGAGAGATGCAGGATATACAACTTCTTTGCCACCACTGGAGTCTGTGGGACATGGAATCCCAATCATAGTCCTCAAAGCAAAACAAAGAGGGAGGACAAAACTAATATTACTGAATGTTATACCCCAGGAACATACTGAGAATTTCAGTGTTTACTATCCCATTCAATCCCCATATCACACTGGCCGAGGTTTCAAAAACCGATTGTCTACATCTGCTATGGGTTGGGATTTAGCTTAATTGGTAAAGCACCACTCTGCAGTCTCTGAGGTCTGAAGTTCAATTCCCAGCACTGCAAAAATGGACAGGACATGCTAATACACTTCCGAGGCAATCTTAAAACTATTAGCCTTTGAAAACCCTATGAGGGGTGCTATGAGTAAGATGACTTGATGGCACCTAACAACAACATCTGCTACTTTAAGAAACAGGTTGTAAGTAACTTTTTTTTTTCACTTCTGGGTCACTCCTGTACATCAGTGATCATGCTATTTGGTAACACGTTCCTATGTGGTCTTAGAATAATGTGATCTGTTGTTTTTGCCCCTAATGTGAAGTAAGCAGACCTGGCAGTCGTGATGAAGATTTACTGATTATCTACAATGTGGGCAGTAATTCATTCAGTCCAGGATATACGGGGGCAAACAACAAAAATCGAAGACCTCATGAAGCTTACATTTCTATGTTAAGTACTTACGAAGGAGAAATTCATGGAACTATCTGGCCCTATACCCTTTTCTCTTTCTTTTTTACAGCCTTTTTGAGATATAACTTACGTACCATGTGCACTACATATTTTTTATTTTGGCACATTATGATCTTTTGACATCTTAAAAATTCCTTTTTGGCTTATGCTAGGCAATTCTTGAGCTGGAGTTTAGCTCAGTTGGAAGAGTGCTCTGCTGCACTGTCTGAGGACCCAGGTTCAATCCCCAGAGCTGCAAACATGGGAGAAGGACATAGCAATCCACTCCCAAAGTAATTCCAAAAACAGCCATTGAAAACCCTATGAGGGCTGACCTGACTCAATGGCACTTAACAGCAGTTAATTCTTAGAGGAGGCTGCAGCTCCAGTAAGGAGCATGCCTTAAACAGGCAAACTCACCTGGCCCACACCCCAGGAGGCCCATCTCCCTGCCTGGGGCCAGTTACCAGGTGACAGAGACCACCCCTACAGTTTGCCGAAACTACCCAAACTAGCCAATCCTGAACGGTTTACCCTACCCTGTTTTGCCTTTCCTAAAGAAACCTCAATGAAGGTCATGGCCTGAGCTCTCTTCCCACAGTTGGCTCCTGCCATCTGACCACCATGGGGTTTCCTCTGGGATCCTGCATGGCATGTGTAACTTCCTCTCTGGAACCTGTGAGTGTAATCAACTCTGTTTTCTGGTGCCTCTCCTTTATCCTCTTGGAGCTGAACCTGACTAATAATCAAATAAAATAATATAAGCCCCTACCATCTCCCATTCCAAGTGTACATTTAGTGGGTTTTAGTACCTTAAACACACTGGGCAACCCAAACCACAAACTAGTCATAAGATATTTCCAACAATCCAAAAACAAGTCCCATACCATTAGTAATCACTCCCCATTCTTCACCCTCACATCCACCCTTGCTGCTAGGTGCCATCAAGTCATGTCTGACTCATAGTGACCCTCATAGGGTTTTCAATAGCTGACTGTTTCGGGATTGCCTTGGGAGTGGGTTGCCAGGTCCTTCTCCCATTTTTGCAGTGCTGGGAATTGAACTCGGGACCTCAGAGGCTGCAGTGCAGCACCCTACCAACTGAGCTAAATCCCAGCACATCCACCCTTAGCAACTACCAATCACTTGCCTGGTCTGTGCATGTCACGTGAACAGACTCATACAGTATGTAGTCTGTTGTGACTGGCTTCTTTCACTTAGCCTAACGTTTTCAAGGTTCATTCACCTGAATGGAGCATGTACCATTAACATCATTACTCTTTATTGTCAAATGTTTCACTGCATGGATACTACATTCTGTTTATCCATCAGTTCATGGACAGTTGGGTTATGTCCACTCTTTTAGGCTATTGTGAATAATGCTGCCATGAATATTCGTGCATAAGTTTTTGTTTGAACATATGCTTCAATTTTTTTAAGAGTATATATCCAGAAGTAGAATTGCTGGGTTATACGGTAATTCTATCTTTAGTTTATTGAGGAATGGTCAAACTGTTTTCCACAATAGCTGTACCATATTACATTCTCACCAGCAACATGAGAGAGTTCCAGTTTCCTTACATCTTCAATGACACTTTACTTTTTAAATCCCAGCCATCTTAGTAGGTGTGATGTGGTAGCTGAATTCTAACTTTGATTGTATGTTGCTAATGACTAATAATTCTAAGCATCTTTTCTTAAGTTTACTGACCATTTATACACCTCCTTTGGATAAATGTTGATTTAAATCTGTTGCTCATTTTTTAAATTGGTTAATCTTTAAGTTATAAAAGTTCTTTACATATTCTGGATACAAGTATTTTGTCAAATACATGATTTGCAAATATTTCTCCCACTCTATGGGCAGTATTTTCACTTCCTTGATGGTGTTGTTTAGATGCACAAGTGTGGGTTGGTTTGTTTGAAACAGTCTCACTATGGTAGATCCAGCTAGCCTGGAACTTGCTATGTAGCCCAGCTGGCCTCAAACTTGCAGCAATCCTCCTGCCTGTCTCCCAAGTACTGGAATCACAGGTGTGTGCCACCATGCCTGGCCACAAATGTTTTTAACTTTGATAACTCACCCAATTTTCCTTTGACATTTTTGTTGGTTTGATCCCTAAGAAACAAATGCATAAACTGAGGTCATGAATACTTACCCCTATATATTGTCTAGGGGTTTTATATTTCTGTTCTTACATTTAGGTTCCATTTTGAGTTAATTTTTCTATATGGTACTAGGCAAGGATCCAATCTAATTCTTTCATCTGTAGATATTCTGTTGTCTTAGCATCACTTGTTGAAAAATTTCTCCATTAAATTGTCTTGGGACCCTTATCAAGAATATCAATTAACTATAAATATGGGTTTATTTTGGCATTTTCAATTCTATTACATATGTCTATGGAAATATGTCTACCCTTATCTCAATAGCACCCTGTTTTGACAGTACTCTGGCTTTGCAGATTTTGAAAATGAGAAGTATAAATCCTTCAACTTTGTTCTTTTTCAAGATTGTTTTGTTCACCTTGAGTCCCTTGTATATCCATATGAATTTTAGGATTATTTTGTCAACTTAAAAACAAAACAAACAGGAGACAGGAGTGTGGATTGAACATGGGAAAGCAAAAGAAAGTGAGGAAGCATGAGACCGTGAAGGGACTGCTTAGTCTCAGATGAGAGGCTTAAAGAAAAGGACAAATTAAAGCCTAGAAAGAAAGAAACCAAAGACCTCAGTGTGCTGAAGGAAAAAGAAGCCCTCCAACATTGTTATTGGACCCGCTGAAGTAAATAATGCACCGGTGTTGCATAGGATGTTAATGTGTACATTCACCAGACTCCTCAGGCTCTTACAGGGAAAGATGGTCATTTGACATTGTGAACAGCACAATTCTTATTCTTCCTGCTTATTCTTCCAATATAATATGCAGCCAGGTCTACCACCTGACCACATATTGGCTGACACCAATTTTATTGACTTTTCCATTAAAACCAAACTGGACAACAGTCAATGATGGACTGTCTGTATGCCCAGTGTATCCCTTATATAACTGTGTACTGGCTGAAATGGAGAAATTGGGGCAGAAGTATTGAGTGGCTCTAAAAATTGCCAAGGATCTATAATTTGAATGATTACCACACACACAACAAGGAATCAATGTGGATGATTGCTACTACAAAGAATCCACAAGATCCCTGGAGTTCTGAGCATATACATTGCTAACCACAGGTACAACACTGAGGGGATGCTGGATAACTACAGAGCCCCTTTGTTCAAGAGAAAGGTCCCTCTGCCTTCCCTCGACCAACTTTCTATTTTCAGTTCATTAAACATGCCATGAATGAATTATTATTCTATTCATCAATTTTCTCTATTATGAGTTGAGTATGGCTAAATGCTAACTTTTTGAAGGAAAAAACAAAATAAAAATGAAATTTTAAAAAGCCCAGATACAGTTTAGATGGAGATGGTGTTGCATCTACAGATGAATTTGGAGAGTACTACTAATCTAACAATGCCAATTTTCCTACTCCATCAACACAGGCTATCTACCCTGCTGGGATTTTTCTTTTTGCAAGCTTTCTGCATGAGCTGAACTGTCCATGAGCAATGTATCTGTTCTTATTCTCCTTGTTTGTTTCCATTGTGGTCTGGGAAACAGAATAAACTATTCTTGTAAACTGTGTGACCTTCAAACAAAGTGAGAAATCCTCTGAAGGCCTGTCATGTTGTTGTTAGGTGCCGTCGAGTCCAGTCCGACTCATAGCGACCCTATGTACAGCAGATCGAAACATTTGCCGATTCTGTGCCAGGCAAACAATCTTATTTATGTTTAAGCCCATTGTTGCAGACACTGTGTCAATCCATCTGGTGGAGGGTTTTCCTCTTTTGCGTTGACCTGCCACTCTTCCAAACATGATGTCCTTCTCCAGGGATTGTTCTCTCCTGACT
>VMDO01009477.1:0-77078 GCA_007922755.1 Pedetes capensis | reverse complement strand
GTGCGTCTGACTCATGCCATGGTATTTTCAGTGGCATCATATGGTTGTGAAAGCTGGACATTGAACAAGAGAGACAGAAAAAGAATTGATGCTTTTGAATTGTGGTGCTGGAGAGGTCTATTGAATATACCATGGACTGCCAAAAGAACCAACAGATCTGTCCTAGAAGAAGTACAACCAGAGTGCTCCTTGGAAGCAAAAATGGCCAGACTGCGTCTTACATATTTCGGACATGTAGTCAGGAGAGAACAATCCCTGGAGAAGGACATCATGTTTGGAAGAGTGACAGGTCAACGCAAAAGAGGAAAACCCTCCACCAGATGGATTGACACAGTGTCTGCAACAATGGGCTTAAACATAAATAAGATGGTTTGCCTGGCACAGAATCGGCAAGTGTTTCGATCTGCTGTACATAGGGTCACTATGAGTCAGACTCGACTCGACGGCACCTAACAACAACAACAACAAGGGCTGGTACACCTGGGGACAGGAAGTCCTTCCTGAGAACAAAGCTGCTTCCTCACGGTGGGGAAGTGGAAAAGTGTCATCTGCTCTCCTTCCCTGAAGTTCACTCATGTGTTGCTCGCTCATTCATGCACCCATCTGTCCATCCATCCATCCATCCAACTACCAGCATCGAGTGCTTTATAGTGATTCTCCCTTATACTTCGTGAATAAAACACCTGCATAAGCGAAGAGGGTCTCTGATCTCACAGAATTCCATTCTTAGGGGAGACAGTCAATGAGTGAGTAAACCGATATCACTTCATTTTGTGAAAAGTGCTCTAAGGGAAATAATCAGGGAGATGAACGAGAAGGTGACTAGGGAGGGAATGCTTTACTAGAGAGGATATGGGCGTGGAAGCCAGCATCCTTGGCATCTAGCAGAGGCTGGAAGAGGCCCCCGTGAGTCTGTGAGGCACTGCGGAGAAGTGAGGGTCAGTTACAAGCCCTGTGTGTGAGTGGACCCTGCAGGCAGCCCTGCGGCACTCGCCTCTGCCCTCCAGCACAGCACCTTCCCAGCCAGTACCCTTAGGGCAGGGCTCGGCTCTTCAGCCATGGATTGGCTTTGCTTTTCCTCTCCATTGTTTGCAGCTCAGTGGCATCACCATGATCCCAGGCCATCAAAGGCTCCAATGTGATCTAAAAGCTGGTGGCACCACTGTTGATTTCCTGGTGCTTAACCACCTACAAAACAGGTATCATAAAGTCCAACTAACTGGGTTATTGTGAAATTGAATTCTACATTTGGTGTACATCCCCTAGCTTATTATCGGGTGGGTCAGCAATAAATATTTGCTGCACTGATTTCAGTGAAATTTCCAACCACATCAATGTCAGAGATCCATGTACCTTCCTTGCAGAGTGATGGATCTCTCCCGGGAGAGACGGCGGAGTGAGGCATGAGACAGCTCTCTGCCTCTTCATCTTCTATTTGCTTGATGAGAAGTGATGGAAGGAGTGGATGGGCCTTCCGCCTGGAATTCTGGCCTTCAAGATTTAACAATTACCTCACAAAGACAGCCTTCAAGGTTCTCTTTCAGTCAAAGTAATGGAAGGAAGGGCAGCCTCGTACAATGGGGGACAGAGGCGTGTGCGCATGCGTGCACGTACACACGCACACAGACCTGGTTCACACGATTCAGGAGGCTGGCAAGTCCTCAATCTGCAGGGCACCCCAGGAGACTGGAAACTGAGCGCTTCCATGCATGTCTCCCATGGATAGATCCTGTTATCTGGGAGACACTGACTGGTACTCAGGGCTTCTTGGCTCCTCTGGGACACCTTCAGACAGTGAGCATCCCCCATGGTATGAGGAGGCCCTTCCTTCCATTATCAGGCAGCTCGGTATTAGAGCCCAATGTGGAGCCAAAGCCTCGGCCAGCATAGGCTGTGGCACGGGATGCACCCAGCCGGTGCTCCTGCTGACTCCCCCACTAGCCTGGAATCTTGGTGAGTTATTTCATCTCCCTAATGTTGTTGTTAGCCTGTAGCCATAGTCCTGTGGCATCCGATCCTGTCAGATCTCAGAAGCTAAGCAGGGTCCAGCCTGGTTAGTACTTGGATGGGAGACCACCTGGGAACACCAGGTGCTGTAGGCTTGGGAGAAGGACCTGGAAACCCACTCCCAAAAATCAATCCACCATTGAAAACCTTATGAACAGCAGAGAAGCACTGACAATAGTGTTTCCCCTGTTGTGTGTAGGGTCGTCATGAGTCAGATACCTACTGGACAGCACCTAACAACATTTTGTGGTTAGGTGCTATGGGGTCTGGGGGACTCATAGTGACCCTCAAAGGGTTTTCAATGGCTGAGTGTTCCATCTCCCTAGACCCTTCTTTTTCATCTGTGTGATAAGACTACTGTAATCTACTCTGGGCCTTGAGATAGGAGTGGATAATGAAAGTTAAGTGAGAAAAATCCCCATCACTCTTTGCTTTTCCTCTCCTTTCCCCTCCCTTATTCTCCACACCACATCCATAAGGGAGTATTCTCCCCTGTGTGGCTCAGCACGTTCTAGTCCCTGGTTATGGTGGCAAAGAGCCCATGGGCAAATGGCTAGTACAGAGATAAAGTATTTAGGGTCAGGTTACAGGTGGACTATGGAAGAAAGAAAGTGGCATGTGCAGAGAGCAACCTTTGAGATTTGGATCTAATGCAATGAGGAGTCATCAGCAAGCTTTAAGAGGAGAGTGAGTTTTAATTTACTTTTCCAGAGTGGTCAATAGAGTTTGGAAGGACTGCTTGGAAGGAGGAAGGGTCAGAATAACAAAGTGTGTGAACTACCCAGGGCAGCGTCTGTGTATGTTGGTGGAGTCTGTTCTCCTTCTGGCTGACTCCTCCTGGTTGCCACAGTCATTCCTCCTAGGACCCGAGGACTCTAGTTTGCCAATGTTCTTCTGAAATTGTCCCCAGAACTAACCAGAGTCCGTTAGTTTGGCCATGGCCCAAAATAGCTGAGCCATCTTTTCCTTGAGCTGGATGATTGACTTCTAGATATGGAGCTTCAAATGGCAGGAAGATTTTAGAAACTCTCTTAGACAGTGGCTTTCTTCGAAGCTTGTGGCCAGTTAATACAGGTAAACTGTACCTGGGGGCTGGGATTTGGCTCAGTTGGGAGAGCGCTGCTCTGCAGTCTCTGAGGTCTCAAGTTCAATTCCCAGCACTGCAAAAGTGGGAGAAGGATGTGGCAATCCATTCCCAAGGCAATCCCGAAATAATCAGCCATTGCAAACCCTATGAGGGTCGCTATGAGTCGGAGATGACTCAATGGCACACAACAACACACTGTATATAAAATACTAGGGTGCAAAACTTCCTTTCTGTTTCTGCATATTAGTCTTTCACTCACATTTCAGGACTCTGCAAAGTTCTTCTAGACTTAAGGAAGAGCCTGGAGGAAATGTACTATTTATTCAAGGAATTATTTCCAGAGCTTTGCACATAAAGTGGAACATAGAGTACACATTTATTAAAGGAATAACTGGTATGTATTTATTAAATGAATAACTGTTTTAATTAGTGTAAAAGGAAAAAGTGCTTAGTTTTATTAAAGATCTAGAAAATTTAATGCAGTCAAAAGAAAACAAAATGACTCATAATTCCATGCTGCTACCTATTTATCCCAAATATTATTAACTTACTCATATTTTTAGGTATCTTGAGTAGCCTTACTTCATGTCTTATTAACATTTTATATTACAACAAAAACTTCTCCAACATGACTTGAATGAGTACAGAATAACTCATGATATTGACTGTCTATAATTTATTTTGTTGTTGTTAGGTGCTGTTAAGTTGGGTCTGACTCATAGTGACCCTGTTGGACAACAGAATGAAACACTACCCATCACTGTGCCCTGCGTGGCACTGTTAGTGCTTCTCTACTATTCATAGGGTTTCAATGGCTTATTGTTTTGGGATTGTTTGGGGTTTCCAAGTCCTTGTCCTATTTTTGCAGTCCTGGGGACCAAACCCAGGACCTCAGAGTGTGCAGAGCAGCACTCTACCAACTGAGCTAAACCCCAGCCTACAGTTTATTTAACAAGATTTATTTAAACACATGAAATTATTAGACTGTTTCCAGGTTTCTCTGATTATTGTTGTTGTTGTTTTCCTGTTTATTTTCTTCTTTAAATAATTTGATGAAACTACTGTTTCTTAATTAAGCACTTCATAGTTAAGCCCTCCACTTCTTGATATGACATGACTCTAACAGGCACTTACTGTGGTTGCAGACAGCCTGGGTTTGGGAGTCAGCTTCCTGGTAGATCCAAATTTGAATTCTACCACTCATTGGGGCTGGGATTTAGCTTAGTTGGTAGAGCACTGCTCTGTACATGAGGTTACAGGGCAGGTAACTTCTGTTACAGAGCAGGTAACCTCTGAGGTCCTGGGTTTGATTCCCAGCACCACAAAAATGGGAGAAGGACATGGCAATCCACTCCTGAGGCAATCCCAAAACAATTGGCCATTGAAAACCCTATGAGGGTCGCTGTGAGTTGGACACGACTGGACAGCACCTAACAACCACCACCACCACTCATTATCTTTGTGAGATTTAGCAAGTTACCTAACTGCCTCGGTTTTTAAAGATGATAAGAAAGGGGGAACAATAGAACCTACATTACAGGATTGTTTGGAAAGTTAAGTGAGTTAATATACGTTATGAGCTACAGAGCGCACATAGGAGCTGCTTGAAGAATGATGGTTATGGTTATTATTTTATTATTTCACCCAAACTCCCTTATAGAAGCCTGCTCTAACTGGTTTTCCCTGATAGTCTAGTTCACCTACTATGATATTCAAACCTCTATTTTTCATCTCCCTAATGAAAAGGGGGGAGGGAAGAGAAAAGAGGGAGAGACAGAGAGACAGGTAGAAAGTTAATGGAAAATGGAACAACCAGTGAATCTGGATGCAGAGTACACATGAGATCCTCCAATCGTGCCTGGAACTGCCTCCATACTTAGGAAATATTAACAAATACAAAGCTAGGAATACTTTTCTGGGGGGGAGAACTGTCATTTTTTTGACAAATACAATCCTATGAAGATTTTTTTGGGGGAAACTCATTTTCCGCAGTTTACGGATTCCCCTTTTGTCTGGCAAATTTCCTCATGGAGCTTTCCTTCCCTTACTGAATTTGCTTTTGTCTTGCTGAGTGAGGGTCCATCGGTGTGGACATTCTTTGCTCTCCTCCTTTGGACTGAATGTCTCTTAGATCACACATCTTACTCTTTTTTTTTCTTTTGGTTTAATTTATCACTTGGTCGGAGGGCTTGAAGTAGTTTTCGAAGAAAAGGAGCATGTGAGGTAGGCTCTGTATGTCTGGAGTGTTCAGCTGGGAGTAGATTCTAGATAGAAAATAATTTCTTCATTAATTTATAGAAATGGATGGTGCAACTAAGAAGTAGCCATTCTGCCTGCTGGATTTTATTTCATTTCCCCCTCCTTCTCCCTGCCGACTCTGACTCCTCCACTTTCTTTAATTTCCTCCTCCTCCTCCTCTGTTTTCTTCACCTCATCTTAAACTGTTAGCACTTTTGCATCTTTTGTGTTCTAAAATTTCCTATGTTCTATGGACATGTGGGCTGGGGTGTAGCTCAGTTGATGGGGCGCTGCTCTGCGCTCTCTGAGGCCCTGGGTTTGATCCTCAGTCCCACAAAAATAGAAGAAGGAACTGGCAGTCCACTCCCAAAACACGCTGGAAAACAATCATCCATTGAAAACCCTATGAATAGCAGAGAAGCACTGACAGTGCCAGGCATGGCAGTGTCAAGGAGTATTTCCTTCTGTTGTACATAGGGTTGCTATGAGTCAGACCCGACTTGAGGGCACCTAAAACCAACAACATGCAGGTGTGGTGCTTCACACTCTCATTACAATATTAGAAGGTACTTCAGATGTGAAAAACTGACCTCTCCTTAGTTCTACAAAGTTACCTTTTATTACTCACTTTATACTCTAGTTTTCTCCACTGCAATAAAGTTCTCTTTTTCTGGAATGCCTAAGACTCATATATTGAGCTCCTGTAGTCTGCAGTCGTAGCACCCTGGCATCCAATCCTACCTGATCTCAGAAACTAAGCAGGTTCAGCCTGGTTAGTCCTTGGATGAGAAACCACCTGGGAATACCAGGTGCTTCAGGCCAGGAGGAAGGACCTGGCAATCCACTCTAGAAACAATCCACCATTGAAAACTCTGTGAATAGCAGAGAAACACTGACAATAGTGCCAGGCATGACACAGTGTTGGGAATGTTTCGTTTTGTTATACATAGGGTCACTATGATTCAGACCCAATTCAGCAGCACCTAAAAACAACAATTGTTACTTTGGGGATGGAGTTTAGTTCAGTTGGTAGAGTGCTGCTTCTGTGCTTTCTGAGGCCCTGAGTTTGATCCCTAGCACCACAAAAATGGAAGAAGGAGCTGGCAGCCCACTCCTGCAACATTCATCCATTGAAAACCCTATGAATAGCAGAGAAGCACCGACACAGTGCCAGGCATAGCAAAGTGTTGCGGGGTGTTTCATTCTGCTGTACATAAGGTTGCTATGAGTTGGACCTCACATAACAGCACCTAAGAACAACAACATTATTACTCTATCCTGTTTATATTTTCTCCTCCTATGTTCCATATGTCTTTGCCTTTCTGGACTAGGTTTTGAAAGATTTCTTCAACTATCCCTTCCTTTCTCTTTGCTGATTTTTTTCTTTTCTACAAAACATCATAATATATTTAAAATGTTAAGGGCTTCTTTGTGTTATCTATTTGTTGCTTTTATACAGCTTCAATTTCTTTTGTTATAAATGATTGTTGTTGTTAGGTACTGTCTACTTGGGTCTAACTCATAGTGACCCCACGTACAACAGGACAAACACTCCCCAACTCCATGCCAGGCACATGATCTTTTTTATGTTTAAGCCCATTGTTGCAGACCCTGTGTCAATCCATCTAGTTGAAGGTCTTCCTTTTTTCTTTGCCCCGCCACTCTCCCCAACATGATGTCCTTCTCTAGGGATTGGTCCTGCCTGATCACATGTCCAAAATATATAAGATACAGTCTAGCCATCCTTGCTTCTACGGAGCACTCAGGTTGCACTTCTAGGACACATCTTTTGATTCTTTTGGCAGTCCAAGGTATATTCAATATTTATCTCCACCACTATCATTCAAAAGCATCAATCCTCTCTCCAGCTTTCACAACCATATGATGTGGCTGAAAATACCATGGCATGAGTCAGGCACACCTTCATCTTCAATGCAATCTCTACTTTTCAACACTTTGAAGAGGTCTTCTGCAATAGCTTTTCCCAATGCAAAGCATATTTGGATTTCTTGACTACTGCTTCCACTAGTGTTATAATAGATCCAAGTAAGGAAGAATCTTATACAAAAACCTCAGTCTTTTTTTCATTTATCATAAAGTTGCATACTGTCCCAGTTGTAAAGATTTTTCTTTCATTGATGTTGAGGTAAAATCTATACTAAAGGACGTGCTCTTTGACATTCATCAGTAAATGTTGCAAGTCCTCTTCACTTTCAGCAAGCAGAATTTTGTCATCTGCATAACGCAGGTTGTTAGTATGTCTTCCTCCAATCATGATGTCACATTCTTCTTCGTAGAGTCCACTTCCTGGATTATTTGCTCAGCAAAGAGATTTAAGAGATATGGCAAAAGGATACAGCCCTGATGCACACCTTTCCATACTTTATAGCAGCTAGTATTTCCTTGTTCTTTTCAAACAACTGCTTCCCAGTCCATGTACAGATTCCTCATGAGTATAATTAAGTGCTCTGGTATTCCCATTCTTCACAATGTTATCCATAATTTGTTATGGTCCACATAGTCAAATGCCTTTGCACAGTCAATGAAACAGAAACAGACATTTTTCTGGTATTCTCTGCTTTTTGCTAATATCCATCTGACACCAGCAATGATGTCCCTGGTTCCATGTCCTATACATACACACAAGGAAGTCATGTATATGTTTTGTCTGTAAACATCGTCCATAGTCTCGTTTGTGAGAATCTCAGGAAAGTACAGGATTATAGATGGGCAAGGAATAAGTTTGAACTCAAAGATCACATACATTTTGACCTTAAGCATGGTTCATTGCTACTTTAACATTTTTGTTCAAATCTCTCTCTCTCTCTCTCAGAAAAAAAAAAAAAAGATAATGTCCCTGGTCAGGCAATATTCACAGAGAATTTTTATTACTTCTGTGGAAATTTTTGATTCTCAGCTGAGGAGAGACATTTGCCAGATGCTGGGAAGAGAGGTTCCTTTCCTTTCCCACGTATCCTTAGTTTTCCCTATCTTTCTATCCTGCCTTAGTCACTCAGTGGCCTTCGATCTGAGCAGGTGAGGAAGACATCCTTGCCCTTCCTCATAGATTCTTGTTGATGTGAGTGGGAACTTTGGTCTCCCATTATATTTGTGCTTTACCTCAATTTTTCCCCTGAATGTAGAATTTTGGACAGTTACACAATTTAATAAAACTGATATTTTATTCTTACTGTACTATTAATCTAGGGGCTGGGATTTAGCTCAGTTGGTAGAGCACCGCTCTGCAGTCTCTGAGGTCCTGAGTTCCATTCCCAGCACCACAAAAAAACAGGAGAAGGACATGGTAACCCACTCCCAAGGCAATCCTGAAACAATCTGCCATTTAAAACTATATGAGGGTCGCTATGATGTAGATTGCCTACAGCCGTAGCCCTGTGGCATCCGATCCCATCAGATCTCGGAAGCTAAGCAGGGTTGGGCCTGGTTAGTACCTGGATGGGAGACCGCCTGGGACCACCAGAAGCTGTAGGCTTGGGAGAAGGACCTGGCAACCTCCTCCCAAAATTCAATCTGCCATTGAAAACCTTATGAACAGCAGAGAAGCACTGACAATAGTGTTTCCCCTGTTGTATAGAGTGTCGCTATGAGTTGGATACCGACTCAACGGCACCTAACAACAACAACAACAATGATGCAGATATGACTCAATGGCACCTAACAACAACAACAACTATTAATCTATACATGTGCACTTAATTGACTAGGCTCTGAAAGGGAATAAGAAGAGTGATCAGCAGACTTCTGCCTCCAAAAACGGTCACTTTCTCTCTGGAGGAAGGTTCTCTAACAAGTGGGGGAATCAGTGATCTCCTGTAACAGTATGGGGATTCCACCAGGTGCTGTATATGACTCTTCATGCTCATGGTACATTTTCTAATTTAGCATAAGGTGGGTTTGGGGACCCACTAGAAACCCCAGGAGGATCAGACTTAAAACTCTATTGCTCATCTCACTTCTTGTCCCTTCTACTCTGACTAGTGGGCCACACTGGCATTTTGGGTCTCCTGGAATTACTATCAGTTCAAAACCTATGTGCAATAATTCCCAGAAGGCCTGGACATTTCCTTTCTTCTAATGCCTGATCATTAGTAATAGGCTTTGGGAACAGGTTGTGCTCAGTGTGCTGAGAAAAGTTGCGCTATTTAGTACCCTGAAAGAATTTTCCCTGGGTCATCCAGTGAGGCTGATCCTCCTTGCTTCCCAAATCCTAACACAACTGGTAAGATTGGAGCTCTCTACAGCTCGAATTCTCTCCCTGGAAGTATCTAGCTGAAGATACCTGAGAGAGGCCGGGCTGCCTTCTGTATGGGGCCTGATGCTTCCACACCAACTACTGTCTGTTTCAATGTTTAGTCACCTCTCAGGGATTTGGGATAAAGGAAGAGTCATAATCATTATTACCCAATTATTTGACAAGTGTGTTGAATATCTACAGTTGCCAGGCACTAAATTGGGCTCCAGGAATACAGAAGTGAGCAGGACAGTTGTGACTCCTGCTTTTAAGGATCCTGTAGCCTTGTGGAATCAGTCATTTCAGCCACACATGAGATGTGCAGTGACTGAGGAACTGTGGAGGCTGTGGGGGCCCTTAGGGGAGGCTGCTGGATGACACTTGGAGGTCTCAGAGAAGGAATCCTGGGAAAAGGGTATCCTCTCTCAGACCCAAAGGAGTGTTCAGACTGGAAGCATAGAGAGGAGCAATGTCCAGGCCAAGAGATCCTCATGAGCCAAGGTCTGAAAGAAGAGGGAGCTGGGCGGGTGGTCCAATTGGAAGAGGAATGATATAACTGGACTTTAGCTTCTGACAGGTAAAATGGGGCAAATACTCCTTAACCAAACTTTAGTTGGCTCCTCTGTGTCCTTTTAGGCCTGAATCTTAGACCCTGTCCTTGCTGGGCCTGCATAGCCCAGTTGTAGCAAGAATCCTGCTAAGTCAACTTAGTGAGAGTCCCTCATTTTTGGTATGTGATCACCCTCGATACCTGATCAAACTCCCCATACCCCTGTACCTTAAACACACAATTACCCTGGCTTGTCATCAGCAAGAATTACATTAAGATGGTTGAGCAAGAATCCTCCCCATTCTCAATGTCTCCTCTTACTGATTTTCCATCCACCAACTGCTTTCTCCTGCTCCTTGGCTATGAACCCCTTTCCTTGTTGGATTCTGAATCGAGCTCAGTTCTAGACTGAATTTTCCTTTCCCCTATTAAAATCATTTCTGAATAAAATGTATCTTTACCACTTTATTGTCAGGCTCTAGTTCTCTTTGACAAAAGGAGGAGATTGAGGGTGGAGAGCTAAATAATAGCCCTACCACGAAGAGTCTTGAATGCATACAGAGCTATTGTGATTTCAAAGTGCTGGTGCTATGGTTTATTTGAATGTTAGAAAAATCCATCTCATTGAATAATGGAATGAGGAATAGATGACTATAGGAGAATAGTCAAAAAATTAAGTTCAATTGTTGTTAGGTGCCATCGAGTCACTATCCGACTCATAGTGACCCTGCATACAATAGGTGAAACACTACTGTCGGTGCTTCTCTGTTGTTCATAGGGTTTTCAGTGGTGGATTGTTTTTTGGGAGTGGGTTGCCGGTCTGTCTCCCAAGACTATAGCACCTGGTGTTCCTAGGTGGTCTCCTATCCAACTACTAACCAGGCCTGACCCTGCTTAGCTCCTGAGACACAGGGCTACAGATGTAGGCTAAGTTTAAATAGTACAGATGAAATTATTTTGCTGATGCAAGGCAAGAAGATGATCAGGCCCCTGTCAGAGTCCTGACTTTTTATTACAATTTTAAAATAAGCTTAAACAAACAAAAGGAATCTTAAAAGCAAGGTTGCATAACAAGGAGTGATGACTAGGTAAAAATCTGACGTGTAAGTGGAGGCAGCAAGTTGGAGTGAGGCGGATGACAGGTTGGCTGAGCTCCAACCTCTGGGAACTGCCTGACATGAGAGACAGTGTGTAGTGCTCTAGGTCACTGCAGCAAAGGCCCCCCAGAAATGCGACAGAGTAGGATATAAATATGAGTGATTCCGTCTTTGTGAGCCTTTGTGAATCCATAAATATAGTGCCAATATAATGGACTCATCCCACTCTTGCTAGTCATGGAACACTCCCCAACATGGTGCCATCTCTGTAGGTATCTTGGCCACTAAGGGTAACCTGTGATGAGAGGTCCCCTGTCTTTTCACCCTCACTTCTGGAATGCTCACTTTCTATCGTCTGCTGGACAGTTCCCATGGTTCCTTGGGGCCAGTGAGGAGGTTAAGTATAGACATTCAGATCTGTGTGACAGCCAGTGATATTTTATTTTTCCTTTCTAACAGCATCCTCTCTATTTTAGGGCAGAATCAGGATCTTAAACTACATTCTTGAACATCTGTGAAGCTCCCACTGGGTGAAAAGCAAGAAATAACAATGTTCACCCTCACAAATATTTCTTGACTAGAATGAGAGCTTAGCTGTGAAAAGCTCAGCTTCTGATCCAGCTGGTGGTGTTCAACACATTTATTATTTGGCTTGATACTTGATAATAGAGAATAAAAAGTGATTCCCGTCCCCGACTTTCAGAGAAGCAGGTTTCCCCAAAGCAGCTGGCACCCTCAGGAAGTGAGCAGCCTTTTAAAGGTCTGTAATTTCCTTCTCTGTATTTGATCGCATCTCTATCTCCCCTGCTTTGGAGGAAAACAAGGTTTATCAAGACAAGAATAAAGCAATTTGGAGTCATCGGCTCTGAGCATATGTTTAAAGAGCCCTGTTCCAAATAATTTATCAACTCCCTGAGTGCAAAAATAAATTAGATATGAAAAGTCCAATAATGGGACTGCAGAGAGGATTAATAAGGAACTAGAAATACTCTAATCTGAGGAAATAGAATTAGCTTTGATGTTTTCTTTTATATGACGATTCTCATGTAGCAGACATATTGTGTTACATAGAAGGTTTTTATTGTTTTACATGTCCTCGTGTTTGTGTCATTGCTCAATTTTCCAAGTATCTTACTGCATTTTGTCCTCATATTATGTGAGC
Source organism: Pedetes capensis (assembly GCA_007922755.1). Classification (NCBI taxonomy): domain Eukaryota; kingdom Metazoa; phylum Chordata; class Mammalia; order Rodentia; family Pedetidae; genus Pedetes; species Pedetes capensis. The sequence continues at coordinate 64,685 of VMDO01009477.1, read as the reverse complement.
TTAGATGGGCAGCCTTTTAAAAGTCAAGTTTACAAATAAGAAAACACATCAAGGGTGTGTTTAAAATACTTGTGAGTATCATTTCAATACTCAGCCTTCATGAACCCCGTTTCAGAGATTTTTCTTTGATGGACAAGCAAGAAATTAATTTGAGGTTAGATTAGATCCAAGAAAAATGCTTTAAGAAAGGGAAACACGTTTTTAAAAGGTTACACCCTTGTCTTTTTCTATTATCAATAATCAGTCATCTGATAAACCTCAGGTATGATACCACCACTGCACACAGCTACATCTGTATTCTTTTTTAATGAAATCTATCTCATTTTAGTGTGATTGAACTCCCTTCTTAGAGGAATATCTTAGAATGTCTGATAATATTTTTTATTATATTAATATTATTACATGGGGAATCTGAGGTTGTTGCAGGAATCCTGGAACCTGAATCTCTACTGCATTTATTCTTCCTATGATCTCTGTCAGGAGGTGTACACCCAGGAAACATAAGTCTGCTTAGAATTCTGTGAGATTGGCCCACAGGACGTGGCCTGGTTCCTCTCTGTGCCACGTCTGAGCCACAAGCAAGAGGAAGAAAATGGAAGTGGGTGGCACCCCGCATCAGAAAGGAAGCCATGTTGCTTGCCTCCCCCTTCTCCAAGATGGCAGAGGAGTGAGAAACCCACACCTGTGGAAGACCTTTAGACCCCTCTGGCTGCTGAACTTGGCCCCATCAGCGTCCTGGAATCTGACCAACCAATAAACACCCTCCACCCTGAGTGGAGAAACAAGAAAGGTGAGCTGAGCCTCTTCACAGACCCAGTGTCCTGCAGATCTGATCAAGGACGATGAGCAGAAAGGAAACAAGTCGTAGGTTGATTTTTTTCCCATTTCATAAGTTTGGTACCAAAAGTTCAGTTAATATCCACAGTGCTATTCCAGACACAGCCCTATCTTAACCTCTGAAAATAGGAATGAGAAAGAAGTATTTAATTGGCTGCTTCTCTGCCATCAAGGAAGCTAGGGTCAGTATTTGAACATTATCCTTCTTGTTATCAAAGAGAAATGTGGGTGTAGAGTCACACAGGTCTGCATTCAGATTTGCTTCCTAGGGACAGAGTCTCTTCTGCCACCAAACCTGGAGGAGTTTCTATGGTGCTAGAACATAACAAGGTGTGCATTGTACCTTTCTAAGATCAACTAGCATCTTATGGAGCAATAAGGAACTGGTTCTAAATGTGTGTGGCAAAGCTTACTTTAGGACACATAAGGAACTGACTATGAAAAGAAAGGCCCCTCTTGTCTTGACAATGGTATCACTGGCTTCACTGACATCACAAAGAATGGGAGGTCTCTATCCCCTCCTTCTGTAAGACAGAAGAGAGTTTTAAAACACTACTACCATTTCTTTCTGTGTGTGTGTGTGTGTGTGTGTGTGTGTGTGTATGTGTGTGTGTGTGTGTGTGTGTGTGTGGTACTGGGGGTTGAACCCAGGGCCTCACGCTTGCATGCTTTGCAAGTGCTGTACCACTGAGCTCCATCCTCAGCCCATTTTTTTTTTTTACTTCTTTGAGACAGGGTCTCACTAAATTACACAGATTCCCTATGGTCTCCAACTTGTGATCCTCCTGCCTCTGCCTCCCAAACCACTGGGATTACAGGAGTGCACCACCACACCTGGCTCTAAGACTACCATTTCTAATATCATTTTCTTTCGCTTTGCTGCAAAGGTCATATTCTTTTTATCTGCAGATAATTTTTTTTCTTTAGAACTTCAGTACAGGTACTATTGTTTAATCCTAGGTCTAGTGATATAAAATACTGACAATCTTGGATGGGTCTCTAAGCATTTTACACAGGAAATTTACTTTTCTTAAAGTGAGCCAAAAGGCATTGTGTGTGTGTGTGTGTGTGTGTGTGTGTGTGTGTGTGTGTGTGTTCAGGAGTAAAGGGAATTCATTGTTGTCTTCATAGGAAATGGTGAGTCTCAGAGATACAGTGATGGGATCATCCTGAAAATGTGCCCAGTCCTCACAAAGTTGTGCTTCTTTCTTTCTCCTTTCTCAGCAGCCCATGCAAGACAATGTGACAAGGGACAAAGACATGAGCTTTGGTTTAATCCAGCTCTAGATTTGAATCCTGGTCAAAGTCACTATTTTTGTGACCTCAGCTGCATCACAGAAATATGCCCCAAACCCCCTTTCTTCATTATATGAAGAGAATAGAAATAAGCATATGAGCCAGCTGCCATGGTGCACACCTGTAATCCCAGCAACTCGGGAGGCTGAAGCAGGAGGATCACAAGTTCGGGGCCAGAAGCAGCCTGTGCATTTTAGTGAGATCCTTTCTCTGAATAAAAGCTGAAAAGGAGACTGGGGATACAGCTTAATAGCAGAGGACTTGTGTAGCATGTGAGAGAGCTGTGTTCAATCCCCAGTACTACAAAACAGGAAGGAAGGAAGGAAGGAAGGAAGGAAGGAAGAAAGAAAGAAAGAAAGAAAGAAAGAAAGGAAGGAAGGAAGAAAGAAAGAAAGAAGAAAAGAATAGAAGGAAAAGAAATAAGTGCATGAGATATTGTGAGGAATCTCCATAGTTAAAGAAACTTAAAGTGGTTATGACCTTAACCCCCCAGCTGCCTTGGGGCATCTGGCTCTCTTGCTTCGTTTCTTATTTTAATTTTCCCAACCAGGACTATACAACCACAGCCTGGAGTTCTTTTCAGAACCATGCTTGTTAGACAGCTGTCATGTCATTTCATTAATCACTGTTTCTTCCACTTCTTCTATAATCAGATGGACCAAGGGTCAGAAAACAATGGCCCACAGGCCAAATATGCTCCTTTGTTGTCATAGAATTTGTAAGTTAACAGTAGTTTTTACATTTTCAGTGATTGAAAGAAATGAAGAGTAATATTTTACATGGAAACTCCTTGCTATTCAAATTTTTGTCCATAAGTAGAGTGTTATGGAAACAAATCCATGCTCATCATCTATGTGTTGTCTATGGATGTTTCTGCACTAAAACCACAGAGTTTAGTAGAGACCAGGAGACATGCAAAATTTATTATCTGGCTCTATATAGAAAACGTGCCATCCTGTGATACGGGGAAAGGAATCATGCTTAGATAAACCTGACTGCCCATCCCAGATCTGCCACTTGCCAGCCATGTGAAATAAGAGTCACCTTTAATTTTCTTAGGATAAAGAAAGCACTTCTTGTTACAAAAGGTGAAATTTTAGAAGCTCACAGAGCAAATTCCAAAAGCTTTACAGAGAGAAAGAAGATTGCACACAAAAGGAAAAATAACAGCAACACTAATGTGGCTATTTGTATGCATAAAGCCAAAAGTTAACACGCTTACCGTTTTAAAAGCAATGCAGAATTTTATGTCCAGCTTAAAAGTGAAGACAAAAATAAACCTGTCCTTGAACATACAAGGCCACCGTGTCCCCTTAGCCTTCCTGTGATCATAATGTGGGCTTGGTTATCAAGCCTCCTCCCTTGTCATATAGTTTCTAAATATGTTTTATTTGGAATTAAAAGGCAAAAAATTCACTCTATCCTTTAAGAAAAAAGTTGTTGCCCATGAATGTAGTGAGTTGGGAAAACTAATCTTCTACCTAAATAGTAGACAGAAAGGGTATCAATAACTAGAAATATAGAGAAATTAACCTGTATTAATACCTCAAAATATTTTCTTCCTTTCTTTAGTTACTTTCTTCTGTTTCTTCCTCTCTCCCTCTCTCTCCCTCCCTCCCTCCCTCTCTCCCTCCTTCCCTCCCTCCCATCCTCTCTCTTCCTCCCTCTCTCTCCCTCTTTCATTCTTTTTTCTTTTCTTTCTCTCTATTTTATTCCTTGTTGTACTTGGGGACTGAGCTCAGGGCCTCGCCCATACTCTGTAAGTGCTCTACCACTGTGATGCATGTGCCTCCCATTTTTAGTTTTTAGGGTTTTTTGTTTGTTTGTTTTTGTTTATTTGTTTGTTTATTGGGATGGGGTCTCACTAAATTACCCAGGCTGCCTCTGGCCTTGAACTCTCAATCCTCCTGCCTGAGCCTCCTAAATCACTGGAATTACAGGCATGTGCCACCATGCTTAGCTCAAAATATTCTTCCTATAAAAATGCCACAATATAACAAAGTACTCTGAGAATACAAACAATAATGAAGATGCCTAGAGTACAGATTGCTATGGTTTTAAGAAAGCCACAGACCTTGTAGGAGGACTTTCTGATAATCGTGTGACCCTCACAGTACTACTGAGCACCAGAAAGCAGCACCTTTCACACTTAGCCTGCACAGACCTGTGCTTCCTTTGAAATACTGAGATATTCCTGGAGACATAGACATTTTCTTTATTCATACCAGGCCTTGCATCAGGATCTGAGTAATTAAAAGAAATTCACTTTCTCCATTTTAATGAGATGATGCAAAACATTGTTTTTCCATGCTTCTTCTTAATTAGTCATGTCTTCAAAACCAAAGCGTCCTTTAGACATTGCAGCCTGAAGTTATTTTAATTTTTAACACAGACTCAGAGCAGCTCCTTTTGGCTCTGGACTCAGTGGATTGGATGGAGAAATGCTGTCTGGTGTAAGCAGTGGGATTCAGATTTTTGGATACCGTGTCTCTGCTACATTTCTGTGCAATGGTTCTACACTGGATGAAGTGAAATCTTTATTCCATATCCACACTATATTTCTAAAGAGTAGATTTCAATGTCCATTAGACTTGAGCCATTTTTTCGTCTAGATGAAGTAGACTTACTTAGGTGCTCTTTCTAGTCTTGGTTTTCAGAGCTTTTCTAACTTATAAGGGGTATACCCATTTCTATGTTTTTCTACACCAATGAATAAATGCAGCAGTAATAAGCTACATAAATAGCCACCAATTACATGCCATGTGTGTCAGCTAGAGTGATACATAATCTGTACAGTTATTTAATCTCTACAAGCAACCCTGAGACATAGCTATGATTATTATCTCCATTTTATTTATAAGGAAACTAGGGCTCAGAGAAGTGAATTAATTTATCTAAGCCTGATAGATAGAAAGTAATTCAGACAACTGAACTTTTAAGAAATTCACTATAAATATTATTCTGATGTTGTTATTGTTGTTGTTGTTATTGTTGTTGTTAGGTACCATCGAGTTGTGTCTGACTCATAGCAACCCTCATAGCGTTTTCAATGGCTGATTGTTTTGGGATTGCCTTGGGAATGGATTGCCATGTCCTTCTCCCATTTTTGTGGTGCTGAGAATCGAACTTGGGACCTCAGAGACTGCAGAGGAGTGCTCTACCAACTGAGATAAATCATAGCCCATTCTGATATTAGTACTATTGTTATCATCCTCATCATTATCCCATAGCCAGGGAGTAATTCCTCAATACTATGAGGTACTTTGCTCATATCTGGTCTCTTGATCCTAAATCCTCAGTTTAGTTCACCAGATATTCACACTTGTGTAATCATATTAAGATTGATAAGTGCTATCATCACATGGGATATTTGTGCAAAGAATAATACCACCTATGATTTTATTTCCTGCCTATAAAGGTTTTCAAGGTAGCTGGAGTAAATGAACTAATACCAACATACAGATAAGGAAAGTGAGGCTGAAGGATGCTCCACGTGCAACTCTGCTGAAGTTGGACAGTGATTGCTTTTGGTTGTAAAAAAAAAAAAAAAAGATTTTCTGAAATAAAACAATCCAAACGTTTTCTAGAACATCATGTTGTCTAGTATAGGTAGAGCCTCCAATATTGAAAGTACTCAGTGAATGTAGGTCAAATGTATGGATGAACCAATGAAGTAATTATAAGCCCCTTGTGGGCAGAGGGGGTTTTTCTGTAAATTCTCCAGCACTGGGCTTTGGGAAAGTACTTATTAAATGCTTATCAGTGAATCAGATGGATGCACAAGAATGTGTGAATGGACAGACTGGGGTGAGTTCCCTGAAGATAGGGTTATTTTATTTCTCTTTTTATGACCCGTGTCAAACGCTGTGCCTAACTCACAGTAGGAATTTCTGCTTATTTGTTGAGAGTTTGTGGAATGAGTTTCCACTACCACCTCTTTGTTGTTGTTGTTGTTAGGTGCTGTTGAGTTGGTATCCAACTCATAGTGACCCTCATAGGGTTTTCAATGGCTGACAGTTTCAGGATTGCCTTGGGAGTGGATTGCCAGGTCCTTCTCCCATTTTTGCGGTGCTGGGAATTGAACTCGGGACCTCAGAGACTACAGTGCAGCACTCTACCAACTGAGCTAAATCCAAGCCCCACCACCTCTTTGCACTTGTGTTACTATGAATATCATTACTGACACTCATAGGTAACTCACCATGTGTTCTCATTCATTTAATCTCCACAATGACCCCAGACTTTTTAAGGATACCCTTATTTTATATAAGGAGTACATAGAGGCTAAGTAACCACCTCAAAAATTTCCCAAAGCAGGAAATCAGGCATTCTGGATTTGTTGTTGTTGCTGTTAGGTGCCACTGAGTCGGTGTCCAACTCATAGCAGCCCCATGTACAACAGATGAAACACTATTGTCAGTGCTTCTCTGCTATTCATAGGGTTTTCAATGGCTCACTGTTTTTGGGGAGTGGGTTTCCAAGTCCTTCTCCCAAGCCTACAGCACCTGGTGTTCCTGGGTGGTCTCCCATCCACGTGCTAACCAGCCCCCACCCTACTTAGCTTGACAAATCAGATGAGATTGGGTGCATTCAGGAGGGTTTGGCCATAGACATTCAAATAACTAGCTCCCCTGAATTGTCTGTATTGTTGTTCTCAGGGGCTGTGGAATCATGTCCGACTTTTAGCAACCCTCACAGGGTTTTCAACGGCTGATTATTTCGGGATTGCTTTGGGAGTGGGCTGCCACATCTTTTTTCCATTTTTATGGTACTGGAGATCAAACCCAGGGCCTCAGAGAGTACAGAGCAGCACTCCACCAACACCATTCTGGATTTAGAGACCTTAAAACTTGAATCTCAGTGTTGGTTTGTTGTTTGGTTGAAGCAAATTGTACATAAATTGTACATTTGCATCAATAGGACAACGACTTGATTTTTACCAAGGTTTCCTAAATCCAAACTATCCTCTTTCAAAAACTAGCTTTCATCTCAGATTACATATTACATCCATGGGAGCTTGCGGCTTCTGCTTTTATTTCTCAAACCTGCTACCAACCACAGGGTTAAAGGAGCAATGACCAAAAAAAAAAAAATAAAAAAATAAAAAACTAGATAATACTCACCTTCCCAGCCACCCTCCTATTGCCTCATAGTGCATCCACGTGGCCATTCTTTCAGGTGGTGTTGAAGAAAGTCAGCGCATAGAATTGGCCACGTGCTGCCCATTAAGTTAATGAAGGTGGCTCAGCTAACTCCCTCAGAGCTGGGCACTGAAAATGAAGGTGCAGTCATATTGGAATGATAATCACCACGTAACATGCTGAGTTTCATCCTCAAAGACCTTTGTGAGCATCGGAGTATTAGTTCCAAGTACCCCTCTGAGGCTGGAAAACACATACTGTCCTCTACGATGAATGAGGGCCACAAGGTGGGATTAGAAAACTTACCTTTTTTTCTCTCCCACTCTCTCTTTTCTTACTAAACAAAATGAAAAGGAAAGGAAAGGAGAAAAGGAAACAGAATTTCATTTTAAGCTGAACTGATAACGGATCACATGTGCAGCCATTTCAGCTCTATTTCATTAATGCTAACCAAATCATGTGTGTGTGCATCCAGGTGTATTTCTCTGGTGTGTATGTGTGTGTGTGTGTGTATCTCCATCCATTTTGCCTAAAATCTATAGCTGGTGCCTGTATTTCAAAGACAAAATCTACAGCTGGTGCCTGTATTATTGCAGACAAGAGCGTTTCGCAGGCTTTACTGTGGAGGCTGACACACGCTCAGCACTGACTGTCAGTATCAAGAACTCTGTCCTCACCTTGAGCAGCCCTCAGCCAGTCATGCCCACATTTCCCCACATGAGAATTGCCCTTGACTCTTATTGATAACAGTTTCCCACATTCTGTTGACGCTGTCTTCTAAATATTAATTGAATCCATCTTTTCCTGTCCATTCCTACTCCTACACTTAACTAGAGTTGCCATTATCTCTGTCCTTTGTCCCCTAATTGGGCTTCCTGATTTCAGTTTGATGCCCCTCCTGTCTGTGATGTCATTGCTGACATGGTGATCTGTCACCATCCCTGTTCTGCTTAGTTGTATCACTCTCCTTTGGCTACAAATTGTCAATAGGGTCATGCAGAGGATGTAAATTCATATGTTCCAACAGATTAAAGGGAGCATGACATTTCTTGGCATTATACCAATAAGACATGGGCTCTGTTAATTCTCCCTTTGAATCTAGGTTGGCCTAGGACTACTTTGAGTAGCAAAATGGTGGAAGTGATGCTTTTCCCAATTGTGAGCCTCATTTTAAGATGACTGTCAGCTTTAGCCTTGCTGTCTTGGAACTATGAATCACAAAGTAAAATATCCAAATACCTTACTACAGAGACCACCAGGGGAAGTCCTGAGATTACATCATGAAAGAGAAAGGTTGAGCCAACCATGGTAGCACATGGTTGTAATATTAACACTCAAGAGGCAGAGGCAGGAAAATCACAATGAATATGAGGCCAGCCTAGGCTACACAGAAAGCCCCAGGCCAGCTTAAGCAACATAGTAAGACTCCACCTCAAAAAAAAAAAAAAAAAAAAAAAAAAAAAAAAAAAAAAAAAAAAAAAAAAAAAAAAAAAAAAGAACTAAAAAATAAAGAAGAGCTCAGCTGAACCCAGCCTTTCAATAAGCCCCGCTCAAAGCCTCACCCCAGGATGCCATGGCTTGGACCCTCCAGACACCCAGTCACCAGCTGGGCACCACTGAGTAATCCCAGCCAACATCACATGGAGCAAGCAGGCTAATTGAAGGGGAGAGAGAAGACATGATGAAGAGTGGGTAAATGTATAAAGAGAGAGATATAGAGTGCTATTGGAGTACAAAGCAGCATCGTGTATATGTGGCAGATGGAAGGAAGGAGCAATTATATCAGAGGAAACTTCATATAGGAAATGAAACTGCATAAGCCAAGATCTAAAAGATGAATAGTACTTTGATATGTTTTGCGTTTGGGGGAGGTCAATGTGCAAGGTCCTGTATAATTAAGATTCTGAGAGCTGGAATCTTTTTTCATATTCTAGGGCATCCTTTCAATATTGCTTTTGGTGTTGTGCCTGAGTTCCCACTAGAGAAAATCTACCCAGGAATTAGACAGAATGCTCCCCAATTTGATACACCCATCAGTTCTAATCATTCTACACATCACTTAGATTCCTGGCTTCAATTCCAAATAGCCTCCTTGGGGAAGCAGGACTTTCCAGCTTTCTACAAATGTAGGTGTCCTTTTAATCCATCAACAAATACCTATTGTGCGCACATCAGAAATAACTGTAAGCTAGACATAGGTGAACAGGAAGAGGTACAAAATATGTACACTCCATATTCTGAGAACTTGCAGGAAAATGCTACAGTGGAAAAGACTGAAATCACTAGTGGACTCAGTTCCTGATCCTGCCATCTCCCCAGAGAAACCAGGCTAACTGAAGGGGAAGAGGGAAAAAAGGGTGGAGAGGTGGATCATGAAAAGCCTTCTCTATCTAACCAGAGTTTGGGCTCAGTGTCAGAGCACATGAGCCAAATGTGCTTGCTCTGCCCAGTTGGTGATTTTTTTTAAATTTGTGCAAAGTGCAAACATTGATACACCCAAAGATTTCACAGAAAAATAAAAATTTGTTATTTTGATAAATTAAGACTTACAGCTATTTAAGTCCCAAATGTTCATGTGGCAAGGTAAGTTGTGGCTCCTGATTTAAAGAAGGCCTCTCCACTTGGCCACAGCCCCACCATTTTCTTTTGTCTCCCTAGTGATCCACTATGCATGTTTAATTTATTGCTCTGATCCCCGTGGGTGTTTGTCCCAGTTGTCTGTTGCCACATAACAACTATCCCCTCCTATTAGTGTCTCAATACAACAACAATTTTATTTTATTTCATCATTTTGTGAGCTGAAAATGCAGGTATGGCTCAGCTGGGCAAATCTTATGTTCCAAATGATGTTGACTGGTGTGTTATGACAGATAACAATGACCAATTTCCAACTGATGTCCTGCCTCTGTCCTCAATTCTTTGTATGCGAGTCATTCAACCTCCTCCCAGAGTTATTATTCTCATTGCTTTGGTCATATCACGTCATGTCATGATTATACCATGTTATTAATTACTATTTGCCATTCTCTGCTGCTCACCAAATTCAGTCCAACTCCCTGGATAGAAGTCAAGTAGTTGTACCCGTGCCCTGATAATTATATATGGATACAATTAACTACAGTGAAAATGATTTACTCACAGCTTCCTGAATTCACCTTGGACCTCTTCCATCTTATACTTTTATTAATTCCAGCTTCCTTAAATGTTCCACACCTTTCTATACACCTATCCAATTCCATTTTCCCTTTATCAGTCATTTCAGTTTTCCTTTAGCTCTTGCACATGAAATTGTACACGATTAACAACTTCAAGTAGAATTGAGCCCACTTGTGGCTTGCCACTTGCTTACACAGTGAATGAACAGGCCAGTTAATGTCTTTGAGCCTCACTTTCCTAATTTCCAAACTGGATTGGTATTAAATACCAGGATTCTGAGCTTTCCAATCAACATAATACTGAAAGCATTTATCCACCAGGCTCCATGTGACCTAGACCTTGTCTGTCTCTTCTATGTTGTTGTCACTGGAGGTGGTGTTAGGTGCCATCAAGTCGGTATATCTTCCTCTTCCTCTTTGTGGCAGGCAGATGTCCCTAAGATTTCCCATACCCTGAAGTACTTAATTCTCAAACCTTCAATTTCCCCTTTCAATAGGCAAAACTGTGGCATAGAAAGACTATTTTACATGAATACTATGAAGTCAGAAAGGGTTTAGATCCTGAAAATGCATTAGTAATTTGCTCAACCCATATGTGCCTCATTTTTCTCCTCTGTACAATAGAGGTGATGATTATATTTTCCACTTGGGCTTATTGTAAGGATTAAATTGGTTACCATATATAAAGTGGGAATAGTATCTAGTAGATAGTATTTGGTGGTTTCAGTATCTAATGAAATTAGATAGTCTTATACTAGTCATGAAAACACTCATTGATATATTGCTATATTGACAAATTTGAGATGTAGCTATGAAATACAAAAGGATAGTTTCAAATAAATTTTCATAAATTCTTTGATATTATAACTATATGAATAGGATGGAATTTTCCTTTAAAAAGATGAGCTTGATATTTAATAGGATTGAATCCTGGTTAATAAACCTTTTTATTCTGTGGACACTGATTGAGTTTGTGATTAATGATGGCTTGGGCATCTTCCCCATGACTGTTGTCATGCTAGATTTGTTTCAAAGTTGATTAAAATGTTTCCCATCTGCAGGTTTATTTAATCTTATTAACAACCCCATCAGGAAGTCTAGGTAGGACTGGGATAACCTTGCTCCATTTACAGGTTAGTAAAAAGTTTGTGGGGATGAGATTTGGCTCAGTTGGTAGAGTGCTGCACTGTAGTCTATGAGGTCCTGTTCAATTCCCAGCACTGCAAAAATGGAGAAGGGCCTAGCAATCCACTCCCAAGGCAATCCTGAAAGTCAGCCATTAAAAACCCTATGAGGGTCATTATGAGTTGGATACCTACTCAACGGCACACAACAACAACAACAAAAAGTTTGTGGGAATTTGTTTAAAGTCACAGACTAGCTACAGGTGGGGGAGGAACTAGAGAGAAACAGAAAACAAAAACCAAAGACAACTCAGACTCTATGTCTTGCTCTTTTCTGTGAAATTAGCAAACTATTATTTAGCTCTAAAGCAAAGTCAATAAGCCACAAATTCCAAATGTCAACAGTATGGTTTTATTGACTGTCATTTTTAATATTCCTTAGATACCTGGAAACTATTTTGAGCTTCATTTATTTGTTGGGCAACCAAGTCCTTCAGTTAACTTGTATGCTGCGCCTTGGGTTTACCCATGTAGTCCCGATTTCTTCCTGAGATAAAATCGTGGCATACCCTTAGCTCAAACAACAAATCCCTCGGAAATCTTCCTAAATATTGCACTGGTGTTGCCCAACCTCTTTTACATTCTGTCGTTGCTGATAAATAAGGCATGGGTGGAGGTAAGATTGTCTGTAAATATCCTGGGGCTCTCTTCCTGGCACAAGGATTGAATAGGCAGAGCTACGTAATTTGCTGTGGCCAATGGGATGTTAGGCAAAATGACGTGTCATTTCTGGAAAGAAGCTTCAAGAGTCAAAAGGCATTTCTTCTATGTTCTTGCCTCTGCTGTGGGGATGGCAATAGCCCATGTGGATATGGAATCTCCACTAGTAACAAGGATGCCTGGCACCCCCATTCCAATCTGCTTTGTTCAAGAAGCACCAAGAAGCAAAAGACTTTTTTTGGCCTTAACATGGAGATGTTAAGCCTACTTCTTATATAATACCATCTAGCCTATTTTAATTGATACAGAAATTGACACCTAGAAGTGAGTATGTTCTCATTACAAAAACACAAACAAAAATGGTACTGGCCTACAGTTTGGCTGGTGCGCAAAAAAGAAGCTAATGGTGGAGGCTGGACAATGGAGATCCATTTCATGCAACTCTTTGACAAATTTTTATCCTGTGGAAACCTGGGATGCAGATTAAACAACCAACGCACTTACAGTTAGTTCTAGGTGAGGTGATCACAAACAGAATGTTGAAATATTTGGGGGACATTATAAGGAATGGGAGCACCAGGGGTGCCATCGGCAAGCCCTTCTACTTCAAATCCTAAGTTATTGCAAAGGCAAGGGATTTCAGAAGAGATTTTCACCTGAGGGAGGTGCCCATGTTACACATTAACCAAGCAGTAGTGAGGATGTTCACAACCCAAGTGGGCAAAAGCAGATGGGTGCATTTCACAGGCTTTTTGCAAATATGTGTTGAGTACTAATAATTTTTCTAGTTCGAGAAAAGAGTCTGCTATGCTTGGGGACTTCATGTTTCCTTTAGGGAAAAACAGAGATGTGTAGAGTTTGGGATTAGACCTAGATTCTCACTAGAGCTTCTCTGAGCACTAGCTGTGAGACCTTGAGGAATTTCCTTTGCCCCTCTGAGCTTCAGTCTCCTCCTCTATAACATGGAGGGAACAGGACTAGTCACAGTAGATTGATGGGGGAATGAAGAGATATCAGTGGTTGCTATTACTATTAGGGTATTTGACTCCTGATAATAGAAAATAGTAAGTGTTATAAGGAAGGACCCACTAGGGAAAGAGTGAACCCAGTCAGGGTTCTGTTTGCTGCAGGATCCAGGAAGGCAGCTCAGGAGAACTTTTGTCCCAAGATCACTAGGTGAGTAAGCAAGGAAAGGGCATTTTAGGCAAAGCGTAAAGTACATTCATAAAGATGGTGCCCTAGCAGCCCTGCTAAGTCATGAGATCACAAGGAATTTTCTTGGCTGGAGTGAGTCAATGGCCAGGGTGAGAGGCTGGGTAGGAACACTAAGATGGGACCTGACAAAAACCTACCCATCATCTTAGAAAGCATTTTGCTTTTCTTTTTCTCTTCAATGGTTGCGTCTTAAAAATCTTAGGTAATTAAATTTCATTCCCAGTGCTGTGATTTTCCTATTAAGTTCAGATCCATTTTTCTACCCAGATTTATACTTTCTTGGGCAGAAGGGAGCAAGCCCTTTGACTCTGGATGGCAGGAGATTTTTTGTACTCAAGGAGAAAATTTTTTCAGATGGAAATTATTTTGAAAAATCCCACACCCTATGCTTCCAGGGCCTCTAGATTCCACTTCTTATCTCACTCTTGAAAAATCCTTCCAATTATCTGCCTGCCTCTATTATTTGAAACAGTTCCCTATCAACCATTCAACCCAGATAATTGAGCTAAACCTTTAAAATGGGTTTTTAATGGGGGAACCAGGCAGTGGGGAATGAGTTGATCTTGGTAAGTAGTTTCTCACTATCAAAGGCAGACTAATTAAAGCTTGACAGCCCATGTGAATATGCACACTTAAAAAAGTCAGCTCTCTAGAGATAAAACACAACAGGGAGGCATATGAGCCTGGTGTCTATGACCTTTCTCTAAGGCCCAGGAACAAGATGTTCTAAAGGGATGTGCAAGTTGCTTGACTGTTTGAAAACTATTGAACTCGTCACCTACCCACCCCCATTTTACTCCCTGCCACTAATGAAGACTTCTGGATAACATGAAGGTATTGAAAGAATCAGCTCAGAGCTGCTCTGGGGTAATGGGGTAGGGGATGCCCCTTGGAATTTCCTTGGCCCCATACTAGTGTTGCAAGTCTTCCATGTCAAGCCCTAAGGTTTTGGAGCCCACAGAGACAGCCAGTAAGCACAAGCTCAGAGCCCCATCACTGATTTGCTTTCTAACTTCAGGCAAAGCATAAGCTTAGTTTCATTCCTGCTAACTTAAGAATACTTGACTAAAGGATCTTGGAAATCCCTCATTGCTACACTGTCCTACAAAGGCAAATTGAGTCTTTAGTGCAAATGGAGATTGTGCTCAGAGTTAATATAACAGTTGCTTTTCAAGGTCTAAGGTCATGTGCTTTATTTCAGTAATCTCTAGTTCTCATTGCAGCGTGGATTCTTAGATCATACTGTTTCTGTTTTATAGATAAGGAATATGAGCCTGGGTGATGCTCAGACACTTGTCAACGTCTGCATAGCTTGTAAATGAGGAAGCAGTGATTGGAACCCTGTTCCCTGATTCCAAAGCCAGCATTCTTTCTTCGTTATGCCAGCCTACCTGGCCGGATGGAGGTAAAGCTGCCAGGGGCTGAGTGTCAGGATGTTTATTTTATACATATAAATTGTGCTTATGATGACCATTGATTCCATGTTCAGGTTATATTGTTAACTAACAACAAACCCAAATTTGAGGAGGAAAATAAAGTTTTCATTTGATTTAGCCTGAAGAACAGCTATGAATCTTTGAGAACCATCTTGAAATATAGAAGTTTATTCTTACATTGTGAATGGTACATAGTAGGTGCCCAGAGACTTTGTGAAATGGCACATACTTTGAGGCCCTAAGAAGCTGAACTAAGACCACTGGGGAAAAGTTACTCAGACCAATTGAACGAAGATCTTTCTAAAAAGACTGCCTACTTGGCAGGGTTATGTTTGAGAAAACTCAAAGGCAGAATGGAGGATCAGCAGACCGGAAGAGAGAGCCCTAGGGATCCCTACAAAGGGAGAGTGCTTGGGTAAAGCTCCGCTAGACCCTTGTGCCATCTTGGAAGAGTGAGTGGTGAGTCCCCACACCCTGGAACAGTATAGTGTGGGTGGATACAGGGTAGACAAGGTAAATGTAAGGAGTTGCTCCAGCCCCTGCAAGTTGAAATGAGGCATAAAACACCAGGATGCCACAGGTGGCTTGCCCACTGTGGTCCCTGACCACATCACATGGCTTTCTTCCTTGCTAGTTCTCATCATGAGCAGTGAGCATCTGTTTTGTTTATGTGCAGACCTGCTCATTTGCTGACATTTCCACCATGTTAATTCTATGAGGACAGGGACCACCTGCGTCCTCTTCACCATTGTATCCTCAGTGCTGACAGAATAACTGGCATTTCCTAGATGCTCATTAAACAAACTGGAGTGAACAGAGGGAATGCCTAAACCAAAGCAAAGATCAGAGCAAATGACACAGTAGTGGTGCAGGAATTGAATAGCACTGAATTTCTGAAGCCCAGGCCCTTGCTCTGTTAGTGTCTGCATCAGCCCACTCCATCAGTCTATCTGATCATCTCTGCAGGCCCAGCTCCCATCTACCTAGTCCTGAGAGCACCAGAGTACTGGTTTATTAGGCTAGAAACCACCTTTTCTCTCTTGTGGGGGGGCTAGCAATCCACTTCTTCTTCTCACACTAGTTGGTCCTGTGGTTCTACCAGGAGCTCCTGCACAAACTCCATGCCGCACACTTCTGCCCTCCATTCTCCCAGGTGTTGCTCTCTCTGCCTAACCAAGACTCTTTCTAGAATCCTGGATCCCACATAAGTTTGTGTGTGGTGTGTGTGTGTGTGTGTGTGTGTGTGTGTGTGAGAGAGAGAGAGAGAGAGAGAGAGAGAGAGAGAGGAACTTGTCCCAGACCCTAAATTCTGTACTGTGATAGGCTTGAAAATAGGAGCTGTAGTGAATTTGTCCTAATGTTTTAGTTCCTAGTTTAATACCTGGCTGGAGACCATTATTTGTAGGAAGGAAAGATGGAGGGAGGCAAAGAGAGAGGGAAGGATAAGGGGAGAGAAAATAAGAACAGGTGGAGAAAAGAGAGAGAAGGCAGGAGGAAAATAAAGAGGGAAGAAAGGAAAAGAAGAAGAGAGGAAACGAAGAAAGCAAGGGAAAGTCAGGCCCTTCGCTCAGCTTAATATTTACCTGCCTCTTGCCCCCAGAGGGCTGGGATTTAGCTCAGTTGGTAGAGCGCTGCTCTGCAGTCCCTGAGGTCCCAAGTTCAATTCCCAGTACCACAAAATGGGAGAAGGACATGGCAACCCACTCCCAAGGCAATCCCAAAACAGTCAGCCATTGAAAACCCTATGAGCGTCACTATGACGCTCGACTCGACGGCACCTAACAACAACAACAACTTACCTCCAGAAGGTGGATTTAGTTTCTTCTTTCCAAACTGATAAACTGCAGGAAGGGGATGTCTTCCCACCTTACTGTGTCCCCTGGAGTTTGGACACCAAATCCTGACTGAGGAAATTCTCCTTCATGGTAGCCCCTGTGTCCTTCCCAGCCCTAGATGACACCCTTGGAAAATGCAGGGCAGGATGAAATCCCTGTTTGCCATTTATGAGCTTTGTGCCCTTGAGCAAGAAACTTCAATTCACTCAGCTTTGGCTTCTGCATCTTTAAATTTGGGGCTAAGATTTACCTCCAGAGAGCCATTGGGAGGATTAAGTGAAATAACACTTGCACAGTGCTTGTTACATGCTAAGTGCTCAATAAATTCTCCATTGTTTCCCTTCTCTTTAAGACACTCTTTTCCTTCTCCTGAAGGCAGATCAACCTTGAGGCTGTTTACTTCGGGAGGAAGGCAAAGAAGCATGCAGAATGGACGGGAAAGGCAGGGAGCACCTTCATTAACAGATGCAGCCATTGGTGGTGAAAGCCATTCTGGACTTGGCACCTGCTGCTCGTTTTCTTTGCTGAGCAAAGCTTTGAGCCCAAGATGCCATTTGATTTGAGTGCTTGGGGGAATCATAAAAGAACCCTATTATGAAATGAAATGGCCTGTGATCTCATTGAGGAGCTGGGGATTGCTGCAGGGGAAGGTCACTGGCCACAGCAGCAAATGGCCCCTCGAAAAGAAGAAAATGTGGCAATTTCTAAGAAAGGGCAGGAGTGGAGCTTCTAGGGTAAGGAGGCCCTTGTGTGTTAGCAGGGACCGTATGGGAAGCAACAGCTTGTTTTGTGATGAGCTGAGCACAGAGGAAAAGTGGCAAAGTCTCCCCAAGCTTGGCAAGTTTTGAGAAAAAGTCATCTCAGATAAATTGCTATATTTGTATAGTGAAATCTTGAGGAAGACTTTGGAGAAAATGGACTATTTCAGATTGGGCTCCCCTGCCACTACCCAGATTTGGTTTCATTTGTTTTGAATAAGAATTGAGAAGTATTGTTTTCTGAGGGAATCTCCCCTCTGCCATTGCTGATCTTGGAATTCTGGGCACCTGATTCAGGCTGGTGCAGTCTTCAATAAGAATTTTCTTTATCTTGAGCTTAGAAAGTCATTGTGGATAGCCAGGCATGGTGTCACACACCTGTAATCCCAGCAGCTTGGGAGGCAGAGGCAGGAGGATTGCAAGTTGAGACCAGAGGCAGTTTGTATAACTTAGCGAGACCCTGTCTCAAAAAGTAAAAAAATGGGCTAAAGGTGCAGCTCAGTGGTCCAGCACTTGCAGAGCATGCAAGTGTGAGGGCCTGGATTCAAAACCCAGTACCTCAAAAAAAAAGTCATTGTGGTGTATTTCATTCATGAAAATTCTAAAATGAGAGACCTGCAAACTCCCTTGTAGCATATCTCCCAAACAAGGAGTCTACAGTGGTCATGAGAACACAATGGAGTGATGGAGAGAGGATGGAAGGACCCATGCCCAGCGAGAGAGATGCGCTGTGTTTCAGTTCTTGTTGGAAACTGCTTGAATCCCTTCCATTCCCTCCTTGTACCTGAGAAAGAGAAAAGCAGCCCCTGAGGTCTGAGGGCTAGACTGGCCCTCACAGGCAGACCGTGGCACTCTCCTGATAGACAGGAACAATTTCACAGACTATCAACCTCAGCCAAGGCCACTCCATGACCTTGACAGATCAAGGTGAAACACAACCTCTCTAATCATGAGCACGAACTTTGTCCAAACCACAAAATAACAAATGGTCCCATCCTAGCTCATCTGAGGGACTGCAGTATTTTATCAATTATAACTCACCTTTGCTCCAGTCTGCCTTCCCTGCAAATGGAATTTACTGAGATACTCAATCATAGAATCATCTATGCCACTGGGCAAAGGCCAATCTGGAACATTTTAAAAACTCTCCTTAAGACCATCCAGCCAGCACCCAAATATAATAGTTTCTTTTCAGCACCCTCATACCGAGATGTCCTCCCAAGCTGAGCATTTTCCCATGATGCAATGGGAAACCCCATTAGTCTAACTACAAGTGTGTTCCTAGTCATCTTGGGGTAGAGGACATTGACCCACTGTCCAACCCAATCCTCGCTCCCCCTGGCATAATCCTGGTATTCATCTACTTAGTTTCCCTTTTCCCCTTAGCCTGTACAAGGTGGGTTTCAGACACGTGCCACCAAATGTGTT
Source organism: Pedetes capensis (assembly GCA_007922755.1). Taxonomy (NCBI): domain Eukaryota; kingdom Metazoa; phylum Chordata; class Mammalia; order Rodentia; family Pedetidae; genus Pedetes; species Pedetes capensis. The sequence continues at coordinate 45,740 of VMDO01009477.1, read as the reverse complement.
CTGATTGTATGGTTTGACATACACTCAGTGTATGAGCCACATACATTCATGATCTTCCTAGAGCTAGCCAAACAACGTCACCTCTCAACCTCCATGCTGATTGTTTTCACCAGGCACTCGGTGCTATCCTAGGTGCTGAAAATGCAGCATCCAGTGAAATGCACAGACACGCTGACTCTAAGGGACTGCGTTTAAATACTGTGTGGTTCATTCTGCCTGGGCTCATGCCCTCACCTTGCTAAAATGTTTCTTGTTCTTCCACACATCATCTAGCTGCCCCCAGACTTAGAAAGCCTTCTGTATTTATAAATAGTGTGGGAATGTGTTTGATACCAGGATAAGTACAAAATGTTGTTGTTGTTGTTGTTGGGTGCTGTCAAGTCGTGTCCAACTCATAGTGACCCTCATAGGGTTTTCAGTGGTAGATTATTTCAGGATTGCCTTAGGAGCGGGTTGCCATGTCCTTCTCCCATTTTTGCTGTGCTGGGAATCGAACTCAGGACCTCAGAGACTGCAGAGTGGTGCTCTACCAACTGAGCTAAATCCCAGGCCCTAAGTACAAAATGCAGGGGGTTAAAAAGGATACAGAAATGAGAAAAGGCTCTAAGTCCCTGTTCTGTGAAGCCCTATGCTCCAGTTGGGCTACCTAGATAACATACAAAAATAGTAGAGCTACATCAGATGGGATTGGGTGATCCAGATACATGTGAACCACAGCATAGAGACTGCCAGCAGCAGGACTGCAATGTCGAACAGGCTGGGGTTGTGGGGTCACCCTGCTTAGGGCAGTTGAGATCCAACAGTGACCCTTGTTTAAGGAGAGTCGTTCTTAGGTAGATTACAGCTAGTGCCCTGAGGTGGCATTGTGACTGGTTGTTTGATAGAGGACAAGGAAGCCAGGACTAGAAAGGAGGCAGTGAGGAGCCAGGGGGTAGGAGGCAAGGCTAGAGAACTGATGGGGGGCAGCTCATGCAGGGCCTTGTGGCCATGGTTGGGATTATTAGTTTCATCAGTAGAGAGCTTGGGAACTATTCAGGAAGCAGAAAACGGACATGCTCTGACTGATCATGTTCAAATTCCTCTGCTGTGTGAACGGTAAGCAGAAATAGACTCAAGAGGAAGAAGGATGGAAACAAGGAAATTAACTACGAGAGCTTAGAAGCTGTCCAGGTGAAAAATGATGGCTTTACTTCAAACATCGCTAGCAGTGGAAGCGACAAGAATGGTTGGGTCTGAGTATAATTTAAAGGAAGAGTTAATACAATCTGCTAGTGGATTATATGTAGGGTGTGGGACAAGGAAAGAGGTCAAGGTTGGCTTCACAGATTTTGGCCTATGAAATGGAAAGAGTGGAATTCCATTTACAAAGTTGGAAGCAAAGAGAAGCATCCTTGGGTAGCATAGAAGGGACAGAGGACTTAAGAAAGAAGAATTTTGTTTTATATATAACATGTTCAAGGAGGCTATCAGACCTCAAATGGGAAATCAAAGAATCTGTGCTAAGTGTTGTTTTGTTGAATCTTAAGAAGTGTTTGTTAACCATCTAATGCTTGGTTTAATCCAATACAAATACCTTTTTCACCTTTTCTCCATGTCGAATCCCTACCCATTCTTCAAAAAATAGTTGGAAGCTTCCTTGCCTACAGGAATCATCTAGGTAACCCATCTGTCTCTCAGGGACTGGGCGATGAGAGGGAGCAGAAGAGTTGGGTTCCCTGCAGTCTTCAGGGACGAGGGCTCCATCCACCTAAAGGAGGTGGTGCAGAGGTCATGGAGCATTCTCTTAGATGCTCTACACCTGCAGGCACAGATGTGGATGGAGATGAGGAAGGGAATGGAACTCTGAGAGACAGATATGAGTGTCACTTCCATCTTGATCTTGTCCATGACCCCTTGCTTCCTGTGAGTGAGACAGGGAGATTAGGTTGGTTGTGGGTGCAGGAGGGGAAAATGGACTTTGGCGAGCACCTAACATTATTCACCTCCATACTCCATGTTGGAAGGATGAGCACTCTGCCGAGGGTCTGGGGATGTGGCAGTGGCTCATGGTAGTGGTGGCCCCGCTGGGTGGCTCTGACCTACCCTGACCAAGTTTGCAGCACCTGTGCATGCAATCCCCTTTCTGTGTGTGGATCTGCCCTATGCAAATCCCAAACAGAGGAACAGAGTCCACTTGGGAGCCTTCATGAAACGATGCCCAATAAATACGTCATTGCAATTGGACCTTTCAGATTTATAAGGCTTAATTCCTTGCCTCTCCGGAATCCCTCGTGGGTAATTGTGGCTGACAGGTTTACGCCTCATGACGGGTGTTTTGTCACTCAGCTCCACTTCTTGCAAATGACTTTACAGTCTGTCAAGCCTAACCCTCTTTAAGCTGCAGCAATTGATGTCAGATAGCGTCCGCTGTTGTGATTCAAGGCTGAAGCTTACTCTGGCATGAAATAAACTGAATCTTCACCAAGAAGGAAATGAAAAACTCGAGGAAGGAAGGAGTTTCTGCAGGGAGATGAACAGAACCTGGCAGGTGTGATCTATGTGCCATGACCAGGCAGGGCAGGATGCGGGATTGTCATAAAGATGGCACCCATCTGCCTCAGCACAAGCCTGGGTTCAAATGCAACTACCTCAGTTAGTCAGGCAGTGACTATGTCCAGGCTCCTGTTTTGTTACTGGTACTAAGGGGAAGAGCTGGGGATACTTTGGATGTGAGGTCTGGGACCAGCTTCCTACCACCCAAGAGCCCCATTGCTGTTTTCTGTGACAGAGATGATAAAGCTACCTGATAGGGTGCTTGAGGGAACGTGATCCTATAAACCATGGGGCAGGCGATGGCTGAGGCTAAGAAAATGAACAACATATCAGATGGGGCAAAGCATTATAGAAAAAAATAAACCAAGGTAAGGAAGACTGCGTTCTACCGGCCGCTAACCAGGGCCACCTCTGCTTCCGCAGGTACCACATTCCTTCCCATACTTCCCGTGGCTTCTTGAGTCTCTATGTGGACCCCTATATCTGGGAGCCAAGGACACATAAAACCCTTCTTGTACTTCCACCTCTCTGACTTCCCCCTCGGCCACATCTACCTAGCTGACAGTCCAAAGATGTTCTCTGTGGATTAGGCTGTGCCCACCTGGATGGTCCAGGATGATTTCCCTACTGTAAAGTCTCTATACTTAATTGCCCCTACATGTCTGCCAACTTGTCATGTTGTGGGGGGCCTGTGTGTTGCTGTTATGCTGACAGCTATGCCACCAGTGTTTCAGACACCAGCAGGGCCACTCATGATAGGCAGGCTTCAGCTGAGCTTCCAGACTAAGACAGACTAGGGAGAAGGACCTGGAAGCCCACTCCTGAAACAATTAGCCATCGAAAACCCCATGAATAGCAGAAAAACACTGTCAAATATAATGCCAGAAAATGAGCCCCCCAGGCTGGAAGGCTTTCAAGGAACAACTGGGGAAGAGTTGCCTCCTCAAAGTAGAATTGACTTTAATGATGAGAATGGAGTAAAGCCCTAGGAGCCCCTTTTTGCTGATGTGACACAAATCAAAATGAGAAGAAACACAGTGGCTGCAAAAATATGCTCAAATGCAAAAAAAATGGTGTGCATGGCATAGTGTTGGGTGGTGTTTTGTTTTGTTGTACATAGAATTGCTATGAGTCGGATTCGACTGGACGGCACCTAAAAACAACATACTTGATGGCATCTGTAAAGCCCCTTTCACCACAACAGGTGACTTATTCACAGGCTTTAGGGATTGGGGTGTTGGTATCTTCCTGGGAAGCTGTTATGGTTTTAATGTGAAATGTCCCCCACAGGCTCGAGTGTTAAGTGCTTGGTCCCTAGCTGGGGTGCCATCTGGGGAGGTTCTGGAAACTTTACAATGTGGGCCCTAGCTCTAGGAAGTGGGTCACTAGGGAAGAGCCTTGAAGGTTATACCTCGTCCCCTGATCCTTCCACTCTCTCTGCTTCCTGCCTGCCATGATGTGACTGGCCTCTTCCTCACATGCCCCACGCACTGTGCTGTTCTGTCTTGCCAGGAGCCCAGAATCAAGGGATCCAGGGCTGTGCCATCTCTTAAGCTGTGAGCCAGAACAGAAAACCCTCCCTTTAAGTTATTCTCTCAGGCATGTTGGTCACATCCCTGTAAAAGTAAATTGTTGTTGTTAGGTGCCGTCGAGTCAGTATCTGACTCATAGTGACCCTACGTACAACAGGGGAAACACTATTGTCAGTGCTTCTCTGCTGTTCATGGGGTTTTCAATGGTTGATTGTTTTTTGGGAGTGGGTTGCCGGGTCTGCCTCCAAATTCTACAGAACCTGGTGTTCCCAGGTGGTCTCCCATCCAAGGACTAACCAGGCCCAACCTTATTTAGCTTCCAGGATCGGATGCTACAGAGCTACAACTGCAGGTGGTCAAAAGTAAATATAGAACCTATTATTTTGCCTCCTTTAGCCAGAGAGGGAAAGATCAGGAAGTGGCCTGTTAGGAAGCAGGCCCCACAGCAGGAGATGAGCTCCACTTGTGTCTACAGCCACTCCCGCATGACTGAATTATCCTGAAACCATCCCTCCCCACCCCAGGCTGTGAAAACTTCTCTTCTATGAAACCAATCCCTGGTGCCAAACAATTGGGGTCACTTGCTCCAGGGCACCTGCAGAGCTGGCTCACCCCTTCTGGGACAGCCATTCAGGTCTTTCCCCACCTTCTTTTCCACAGCTACAATTCCTGGGGATTCCTCATCGCCAAGCCATCCCCCGCCCCCAGCAACGGCGCTCAGGGCCTCCTTCAGAGCCCTCTTCCAGCATAGCGGGCCACCCACTACTCATTGTTCATTCATTTATCAAGGAGGTACTGAGCAGTTGCATCGTGCCATGCACTGTTCCAGGTTCTGAGGATACATCAGTGAGAAAGCCAAGTAGTGTCCCTGCCATCATGAGGCTGATCTTAGTGATGCCCCTCTCTGCCTGGGGAACTCCTACTCCACTGTCAGAGCCCACTTGAAACGCTCCCCACAGGACAGAGTCTTGTTCAAACTTCTGCACATACAGGCATGGTGTCTCCATGTAAATAACTCAGAAATTTCCCTGAGGAACTCTAAACAAAGGAGCATATCCTGCGAGGACAGTACCCCACAGGCCTAAAAACTATCAGTGAAGAAAGGCCTCCCCTGTCTCTTCCTAAGCCAGGAATGTCTGCCACCCTTAGGGCTCATTATTTGATGTTTTCTAAATATTAACTGGGCTGGGATTTAGCTCAGTTGGTATAGCACTGCTCTGTAGTCTCTGAGATTTGGAGTTCAATTCCCAGCACTGCAAAATGGGAGGAGGATATGGCAACCCACTCCCAAAGCAATCCCAATATAGTCAGCCATTGAAAACCCTATGAGGGTCGCTATGAGCCAGACTCGACTCGATGGCACCTAACAACAACAAATGTTAACTGGTATCACCTCTTACAACAAAGCATAAGATCTAGCTGACATGTCCATTAGCAAGATACATAGGTCTCATCCCTTAATTCTATGCCCTATTAAGTGATCCCTGCAGCCATAGCCCTGTAACATCCGATCCTACCAGATCTCGGAAGCTAAGCAGGGTCAGGCCTGGTTAGTACTTGGATGGCAGACCACCTGGGGACACCAGGTACTGTAGACTTGGGAGATGGATCCAGCAACCCCCTCCTAAAAATCAATCTTGCCATTGAAAACCCTATGAACAGCAGAGAAGCACTGATAATAGCTTTTCACCTGTTGTTCGTAGGGTCACTATGAGTCGGATATCTACTTGAGGGTACCTAAGAATAACATTAAATGACATTCAGTTAATCCCTGCACATGATATCTAGCAAAATGCTGGCTCTCACTGTCACTGGAGGCCCCCAATTACCACCTTACCCCAAGGGGACCCTTATTCTCTCCCATGACTGCCCCTCATCTACTTGCTGGACAGCATGTCACCCTGCAGTCTGCTGTTCCATTAACGTCATTCAGGTTCCTCATAGCTGCACCTTTGTCCATTCCTCCTCGGCCTGACCTGCCATCCCCTGAATGCACCAACTAATGAGCTGAAGAAACCCAAAGGGCACATTTCCATGCAGGTGGGAGTCTCCTCCTATTCCCCTTCATCTGTGGAAAGGGTATTTTCTCATGATGTCCAAGACCTCTGATGACACCGACTCTTAAGGTTTTGTTTGGGGTTAGGCTCATGACATTTGTTTGAGAATTATCCTATTTCAGATTTGTGGCAAAGAGAAAAAATTTAAAAATTAAAAGAAATAGGAGGTGGCAGGAAAATTTAGGGTCTCCCCAGTAACACTCACAGAGGTATAGCTGTAGTTCCATGTCTGGGATACTGCAATTGCCCGACTGCCTGCACAAATCTGCCATGGTCTTAGTTGAAGCCAAGAAAGTGAGACAGATAACCAGGCTGAGGTTGTCACATCTCCCTCCAGCTTGGGGTGCACTCTATCTTCCCGCCCTTTTCCCCTAGGTCTGGTATGACAATAATTGTCCCATGGTTCTCAGGAATGTGGGAGAAAATCAATCTCCAGCCTTCCAGGGTATCCCATGGCTTTGTATCCAGCTGGCTCTGCTGAGGAGAAATCCCAGCCTGAAGCATGTGCTTTTGGGCAACTTGATTATATTCACAGCCTGCCTCTAAGAAAGGAAGGTTCTGCCTCAAAGTCAAATCCCAGTGGCCACACTAGGAGCAGTTTGCTCACAATTTTTAAAATAGAAAATAGCATTCTTAAAAGCCCCTATCACTCCATTCTCTCATTCTCTTTACACATACATGTGGATAAGCACACACATGTCATATACACACATACACATCTATATATATGCACTATGCACAGATACCTGCCTGCAGCTGTAGCCCTGTGGCATCTGATCCCGTCAGATCTCAGAAGCTAAGCAAGGCTGGGCCTGGTTAGTACTTGGATGGGAGACTGCCTGGGAACACCGGGTGCTGTAGGCCTGGGAGAAGGACCCAGTAACCCACTCCCAAAAAATTGATCTGCCGTTGAAAACCCTATGAATAGTGAAGAAGCATTGACAACAGTGTTTCACCCATTGTACGTAGGGTTGCTATGAGTCAGAACTGACTCCATGGCACCTAACAACAACAACAACAACATGTTGTTGTTGTTAGGTGCCGTCGAGTCGGTATCCGACTCATAGCGACCCTCATAGGGTTTTCAATGGCAGACTGTTTCGGGATTGCCTTAGGAGTGGATTGCCAGGTCCTTCTCCCATTTTTGCGGCGCTGGGAATTGAACTAGGGACCTCAGAGACTGCAGCGCAGCGCTCTACCAACTGAGCTAAATCCCAGCCCATACATATACATAAATGCAACTATGGCATGTGAGATACACATGGGCTTTAAAAATCACACCACATAAAGCCTTTAGTCCTTTAGCATCTCGTGGACACTTTGCACTAAATAATGAAAGTTTACTATCTTAGGTTCTTCAACCTCAGGTTTCTATCCCAATTCTTGTCCTCAGTGTCTTTGTACTTGTATGTGACCTTGGGCAAGTCACTTGAGATCTTGTTTCTTCTTTGTTATTGTTGTTAGGTGCCATTGGGTAGGTATCCCACTCATACATAGCGACCCTACATACAACAGACCGAACAGGATTGTCAGTGCTTCTGCTACTCACAGGGTTTTCAATGGCTGATTGTATTTTTGGAGTGGGTTGCTGGGTCCTTCTCCCAAGCCTACAGCACCTGGTGTTCCCAGGCAGTCTCCCGTCCAAGGACTAACCAGGCCCAACGCTGCTTAGCTTCTGAGATCTGACGGGATCAGATACAACAGTGGTATGGCTACAGGCATCTTTCTTCTTATGCAATTTTACATATACACACACATACATACATACATGTATATACACATACACACACATGCACGCATGCGCACACACACACACATACATACATAAAATGGGCTGGGGTTTAGCTCAGTTGGTAGAGTGCTTGCTATACACACTCTGAGGCCCTGGGGTCAGTCTCCAGCACCACAAAAATGGGAGAAGGACCTGGAAAGCCCATTCCCAAAATGAGTTCTGAAGCAATCAGCCATTAAAAACCCTATGGATAGAAGAGAAGCACTGACATGGTGGTGGGCAAGGCACAGTGTGGGGTAGTGTTTGGTTCTGTTGTACAAAGGGTCATTATGAGTTGGCCCCAACTCGATGACACCTAATCACAACATACGTACATATACACACACACATATCCACACACATATACATGTATGGTCTTCATAGGTTATAAAATGCTTTCACATGTTATACCCTATTGCTACCCAGGAACAACTAGTCAGTGTGGGCAACTCTGCCATCCTCATTTTGAAGATGAAGCAGCCGGGGCTCGGAGAGCTTAAGCAACCTGCCTAATCCTTCTGCTGATGAATAGTGGCACTCGCACAGAGCCAAGGGTTCTGATTCCTATCACTTTTATACGTCTTGCAGATAGTCAAGGTGGTAGTGAGCGGGGCTAGAGGTAGAAAAGCAGTAGGACAATTTATAGAGGAACAGCCAAAGGAGTATAAGGAGCCCTTTCTTTTCTAGCGTAGTTGATGGAGAATAGAAGCCCACTTTACCTGCTGAATAGATGCAATCCCATTTATTTTTCCTCACACTGCTACTAATAGGCATTTGGAAACCTATTTAAAGAATCTCAGCAAGGTTGGGATTCATTTACTAAAGTGTCACAGCTAATAGTGATGCTGGGATTTGAATCCAGATCTTCCTGGGCTCCTACAACTATTCCATGTCATCTTTTAGAGATAGGGCCACACAGGGCAGAACATGGTTTGCCATCATCTCATGGCATCTGTTCACGGCTGACTACCATCCTGGCTAAATTCTGCTTTGTTCTCATCATCTGAAAAATAGCCCTGCCTCTGGAAGGTAAGCTAAAGCCATTATATTCCCAGTTTCTTAATCACTAGCAAAGCCTCCCACTACCTATTTCTAAAGGGCATCGAACTCATTACCTTGTAGAGAGCTTTTTGCTGAAACCTCTTGAGGTGAGCTTTATGGCTTTTTTCTTTTCTTTTCTTTTCCCTGCCCTTCCTCTGCTTTTTTGTCACTCGGCTGCCATTAAGTTTCCTTACTCCGTAGCACACATCACGCAGAAGCAAGGCCCACCTCATTTTCACTGAGAGATAGAGCTTTGGCAACCAAAGAAAAATATTTCAAATGCAGCAGGCTCTGCAGGTCCTAAAGTAGTACTGGGGTGAGCCATGGAATGGCCTTGCAAGTCTTTATTCTATTATAGCTAGTGATATAGACCCAGAATTAAGCAGCGGTGTTGATAGATTGGTGGAAACAATGTATCCACAATTGCATCAATAAGCTTCTCTGAGCAAAACATTTGGAAGGAATCATTCTTTTGTGTGCCAAGATAGAACTTACTTAAAGGGAGTTATGAGCAGCAAGGTCCCAGCTGATAGGAAAGTTAACATATTTACACATCATATAACTGCTATAGTGTAGTCATTTATTAGCTACTCAGCAATATTATTAGCTATTTGGACGATCACATAATATATTACATTGAAACATAAGAGATGAACCAAACCTACCAAATTCCCAAATACAAATGTAAGCTTACTTATTTTATGCTTTTTCTTTTCTCCTCTCTGTGTGAATGAGGTAGAAATGGAGGACTCATTAGACTCTTATTGTGTAATGGGTGTTTGACATATAAAGTCTTGTTTAATTTTGAGTGTGCTGCATATTATCATCTCAGTTAATAGATGAGAAAACTGAGGTTTTGCTAGGTGACCTGATTTGTCCAGGTCTCTCGAACCAAGTGCTTCTTTCCCTGGTACCCAGTGCCTCATGGGAGTTTTTGCTCTGGAAAGGACATTCTTGTGAGTGCTAAGAGTTCTTCTACTTCTTCAGGGCCACAGAACTCTCCACCCTCGTGTCCAGGGTCACCGTGCAGGCTCATCCCACCCAAGAGGCAATGAATGACGTCAAATGTAGAGAGAACAGTCCTCGGCCAGCATGATGTCATTCTCCAAATGCTGAAGATGACTGACAGATCTTGCTTCCCAATTCCGCATAGTTATTCTCTCAGCTTCACATTATCCTTCAAATAATCTCAGTCTTTCCAGGGTCTGTGTTTACTTCCCATACAATGCAACTTTGTCCACATAGCCCACAAATAACAGTCATATGAGTAGAATGAGAGCCAATCGTTTGAGGTCTTAACCTGCGCTTGCTGATTGAGTGAGATGGCATTTGTTTACTTGTCTCACAGTGAGTTTCCTTAGTTACAAAATCCAAGCAAGAGAAACAGCCTGACTGAGCTCCTGAGAGTTCTATCAAATAGTGAAAGCACAGGTCACACAGTGTGGGGTAAACACTACATGTTGGGGCTGACATCGTAGACATCTATTAGTCTTAAAATTGTCATCTTCAAAAGTCACCAATTCAAGCCAGGCAGGGTGGCTCATGCCTGTAATCCCAGCTATTTGGGAGGCAGAGGCAGGAGGATCCCAAGTCTGAGGCCAGAGGTAGTCTGTACAACCTAAATGACACCCTGTCTCAAAATAACAAATGAAAATAAAATGGTTTGAGGTACAGCTGAGTGATAGAGCACTTGCTTAGCGTGCATGGAGGCCCTGGGTTCAACTCTCTAGTACTGGGGGGGAAAAAGCCATCCATTCTTTTCTCTAGTCAATTCAGAACACCAAGATTGGTAGAACATTTTTTCCTCTATAACCTCACAATTTTTTGTTTGTTTTTGTGTTTGTTTTTTGAGAAACAGAGATTCACTCTGTAGTTAGAGCTGGCCTGGGAACTCACTATGTAGCCCAGGCTGGCCTCAAACTCACAATCCTCCTGCCACTACCTCCAAAGAGCTGCAATCACAGTTGTGTACTCCACGCCTGGCTCTGAGAGGCATCCTTGCCTATACCTCCCACCCCCGCTCTCTCCCTAGTGTCGTACCCAGGGAGATCAAGGCGATGGGAAGAGAAATATTCTCATACGATCCCAAAAAGGAGACGTGACAGGTCTTGTCGGGGAAGAAGGGAAATAATTATGTCTGGTTCTATTAGAGGTGGAAGGGAGAATTTCAATAAAGGAATGACCAGAAAAGATCACAAAAGGAGATGATGTTCCACCTATTTGATGAAAACAGGAAAATATTGCTAGACATAAAATGTTCCTGGGAAAATATGTTTCAAGGTAGATGAAACTTCATGATCAAAGACCCAAAACTACACAGGGCGAGTGTCAGAAGAACTTTAACACATGCTCCCGCCCACATTTTCATGCCGAGGGTGAACTGAGACCCGCCTCTGCCTCTCCAGCTCCTGGCCCTGGGCACACAGCCTTGGAACCAACGACCTCCAGCAGGGAAAGCCAGATGATTGACGTGTTTGGGGATGGCTCCACTCTTTGGAGATGGCGCCCACAGAGCCATCCTCCGCTAAGCTAATGACCCTAGATAATTAATGCAGGCTCAGCAAGGAGCGGGCAGTAAGAGAGAGTGATAGGAGGGAGGGTTTTCTCTGTGAGAATCTAAGCTGTGTTGTCTTTGAAAGGAAATTAAAGCTGTTTGTGAGGAGTGCGGTTTGTGCTAAGGTGGCTCAGGGAGAACACTGCAGCAGCAGGGAAGCTTTGGTTCTGCTCTGAGAACTGGAACCTATGACCGACCCCTGCAGAGCAAGAACTTGGGTAAAGGAGAGTTGTTGTTAACGACTAGTACTTTCAGGGCACAAGAAGGGTCCTAGAGTGGGCTCACACCTGCCTGCCTGCCCACCTGCCTGCCTGCCCACCTGCCCGCCTTCCTTCCTTCCTTCCTTCCTTGCTTCCTTCCTTCTGTCCTTCCTTCCTTTCTTCTTTCCTTTCTTCCTTTCCTTTGAACCCAGGGCTTTGCAAGTGCTCTGCCACTGGGTTGTACCCTCAGACCCTTTGTAAATTTTTTCCTTGCGATACAGTCTCTCTAAGATACAAGTTACATAGGCTGCCTTTGGCCTCTAACTTGCGATCCTCCTGCCTCTGCCTCCCAAGTTGCTGGGATTACAGGTGTGAGCCCCTAACTCCACCTCTAAGAGGGGTCTTTCCCACAGATGCCATGTGGAGTTTTTCCTATAAGGTATAGAGGGTGGAGAGGAGGACTGCAGTGGGGTAAGAGGATTGGTCGATGAGACAAGCCTTCTTTATCTGACGATACAGGGAATTGCTGTCAACCTGAAGAAATTCCCACTACAAGAAAATATAACTTCTCAGCTGGGCATTCTATCACATGCCTGTAATCCCAGAGGCTCCAGCAGAGGAGGCAGGAGGATTCCAAGTTCGAGACCAGAGGCAGTCTGTGTAACCTAGCAAGACCCTGTCTCAAAAAGTAAAAAAATGGGCTGGGGGTGCAGCTGAGTGGTCCAGCACTTGCAAAGCATGCAAGTGCGAGGTTCTGGATTCAACCCCTGGTACCGCAGAAAGAGAGAGAGAGAGAGAGAGAGAGAGAGAGAGAGAGAGGGAGAGGGAGAGGGAGAGAGAGAGAGGGAGAGAGGAAATAACCTCTCTATAAAACACTACAATACAGGGTTGGTGTTTAGCTCAGTTGGCAGAGTGCTTCCTCTGTAAACTCTGAGGCCCTGGGTTCAATCTCTAGCGCTGCAAAAATAAGAGAAGGACCTGGCAGCCCACTCCTGAAACAATCCACCATTGAAAACCATATGAACAGCAGAGAAGCACGGACATAGTGCCGGGGATGGCCTGGTGCTAGGGAGTGCTTTATTCTGTCATACATAGGGTCAATATGAGTCAGACCTGGCTGAATGGCACGTAACAACAATGACAACAGAAAAGAATACACTGCAGTGTATGCACACACCAGCTTACAGTAAAATGGATGAAATGCTCAGGAGTCAGCAAAGCAGCAGAGATGGAGAACCCACATGGGAAACACACACGTGGATGCCACAGATTCTACAGGGTGTCAGAAGTCTTGGTACCCGTATCACTCCAGGTTTGGTTAGGGAAGCAGAGCCCCTGTGAGTGGCTGTCATAAGGATGTAACCGTATGTAATGGGGGAGCCGGGGAGAGTATCTGACCGAGGCAGTGCTTCCGGGTCTGGAGGTGGGAGACAGCAAACAGGCCAACAGTTGGGAAGCAAAGGGTCCATGGGACGGGGACAGTAGAGGTGAACCGGGACCACTGAGGAAGCATCAGAGCCTGCGCCTGACTTTCACTGCCTCCAACCAAGATTCTACTTGCAATGACACATGCGACCCAAAGAACTTAGTGTCGTTTGGCAGATATGTGGCAGGAAATTTCAAGGCAGCTGAAACATGTCTGGTGAGAGCTGGAGGAAGGTCCAGCTGCGCATGCAGACATGGTGAGGTAGCAGAGTATGACAAGGTTACCGTGCATGGGCCTTGTGGGCATGAAGATGGCTGCTGCCTCACTTCTACCTTCTAAGTCTCGCACCAAACGCTTCCTGAGGGTGGTGTTAAACAGGAGCCATTCAGGAAGGGGGCTGGGATTTGGCTCAGTGGGTAGAGCGCTGCGCTGCAGTCTCTGAGGTCCCGAGTTCAATTCCCAGCACCGCAAAAATGGGAGAAGGGCCTGGCAATCCACTCCCAAGGCAATCCCGAAACAGTCAGCCATTGAAAACCCTACGAGGGTCGCTATGAGTCGGATGCCGACTTGACGGCACCTAACAACAACAACAACAATTCAGGAAGGGGCCCTGCTGGGTGCAGCTGAGCAGAAAGGACGGACTACAGAGCTGGCACAGGAGCTTGTGGGATTGGGAGTTAAAACCACTGAGAGTACAGAAGTTTCTGGGTCCAACCCACCCAGGAGTTGGAACCTAGATCTTTATATAAAGCTCTGAACCTTCTGTGGAGGGGTTGACAGGGAGACGTTGAGATTTCGTATTGCATTTTCAAGGAAATCTATTTGTCTTCTCCTTCTCGTGTAAATATTTTACCAGGTGAGCTATGACTTTTTCTGCCTGCTTCATCTGAAGATTGCCTCTGTGTCTTTTTACAAAGATCAAGCTAATTAGGGCTCAATCAGAGATATTATAGAAGGGAAATTATAATGAGTGAATTTATCACCGTGGTAGACGGTAAGATCAACCTTGTATGACAGGCATAGTTTGTCATGTGAAGTAATAAATATAATGTCGTAGAACAAATACTCTAAGAACATTTGTTATATGGCAAATACAGAATAGCCTCCCACTGCGAGTCAAGAGATCTTATAGCTGCAGAACTATTGCAAACATTTTGGTATAGCAAGAAAGGCTTTTGCCTACCTGCACAAGTCAGTTAGAACCACAATGTTATGATGTTAAGGTAAGGAACAAGTGCAAATTTGACCTAATTTTTATGCTAACTGCTATGCTTATGCGGCCTGCAGCCATAGCCCTGTGGCATCAGATCCCCTCAGATCTCAGAAAGCTAAGCAGGGTCGGCCCTGGTTAATACTTGGATGGGAGACCACCTGGGAACACCAGGTGCTGTAGGCTTGGGAGAAGGACCCGGCAACCCACTCCCAAAAATCAATCTGCCATTGAAAACCCTATGAACAGCAGAGAAGCACTGACAATAGTGTTTTGCCTATTGTACACAGGGTCACTATGAGTCAGGTACCAACTTGATGGCACCTAACAACAACAGTGCTTATGCGCATGGACTTTTCCTTTTTATCTAAGTAGATATATCGGCCAGTTCAGAGCTAATCTTTCCAAACTAGCTGACTCAACAGACTCTCAGTTTTCATAGGTTTTTTATTAACTGTTAACTGAGTTTCACTCAGACTCAGCTTTGGCTAGATTCTTGAGCCAACGATGAGATAAGAAATAAGGTACTTATAATTCAAAGTTTCCACAGGGTAGAACAAAGCAACATTTGGAACAGGGAGACAGTTTCCACCTGGGCTCTGGGAAGGACAACTGGACACTCCCCTGGGAATGGGAACCCCAAGACTGGGCTTTCTGCAGAACTGGGGCTCCATGTAATGTGACCTGTGTGGGGCAGAAAATCCCTCAGGAGGAAAGTGGCATGGAGGTTAGATCCTGGCTGAAGACACCCACGGCAGCTCGGGCTTCTCTTGAGGAAAATAAACACACAACAGAAAAGATTTTCAGGGGAAAATGAAGCACAAAATAAAGGCTTTTACATTAAGAGTCTACAATAAATATAAACAGTACCAACAAAATCAAATGTCTTCACTGTGAAGGAGTCTGTGGACAAAACAGTGTGATTAGGCTCTGCCTGGAGACACAGACTACAGTCAGGAAATGGAGGCAAATTAAGCGTATTTAGAATGGCTAAAGACATGAAAATTAAAAATTAAAGCAAAACCAGAAACCCTAACAACTAAAAAGAACACGATGCATAAAGAACAGCAAATGTGTAAAAGAATGTACTCAGTGTTCTACAAAAATAGTTCCATTAGGAGGGTGAGCTCAGGGAATGAAGGGGTCAGTGTCAGATTAGTCACAATGAAAGGAAGAATTAGTAGACTGGAAGACAGGCTGGGTAATTACCCAGATAACATAGCAGTGATTAGAGACAAAATTTGAAAGAGATTAGAAGATATGGCTAGGAGTACATTAAAAAGATCCTTTTTGCCTGCAGCCATGCCACTGTGGCGTCCAATCCCGTCAGATCTTGGAAGCTAAGCAGGGTCAGGCCTATTTAGTACTTGGATGGGAGACTGCGTGGGAACACCAGGTACTGTGGGCTTGGGAGAAGGACCTGGCAACCCACTCCCAAAAAATCCATCCACCATTGAAAACCCTGTGAATAGCAGAGAAGCACTGACAGTAGTGTTTTGCCCATCATACATAGGGTTACTATGAGTCGAACACCAACTCGAGGGCACCTAACAACAATAATATTCACCTCTAGGAGTTCCAGAAGGAAACAGTAAGAAAATAGGAGGAGAGGGCATATTCAAAGAGGAAATGTTAGTGCATTTTCAGGAATTTGTGAAAAATATGAATCCTCGGAGACAAGAAAAATGACGGTAAATAAAGAGCAAAATAAAAATTAAAATTAAAAAAATAAAATAAGCTCACTCCTGCTGCTGTTGTTGTTAGGTGCTGTTGATTCTGGTCTGATTCATAGCAAAGTTATGTACCATAGGACAAAACACTCCCCAACACTGTGCCATGCCCAGCACTATGTCAGTGTTTCTCTGATATTCATAGGGTTTTCAGTGGTGGATTGTTTTCTGGGCTTGCTTCAGGAGTGGATTACCACATCCTCTCCCTAATCCATTCCTAGATATATCATATTGAAAAAGAAGACTAAAGGGAAGGGGGAAAGATTTTTTTTTTAACATCCAAAGGAAAAAAATACAGACTTACTACAAAGAAACAGTCCCATTGATAATAATCTCAGTGATTTCTGAATAATAATAACTGCAGACAGGTATGATGTAGCATCAGTTTTAATGCATCAGGGGAGCATGGCAACCTGGAACTTTATGCCGAGCTAAATTATCACTCCAGGATAAAGATGAAATATAAAGGCATTTCCATAACCCTTTTCCCCTCCCCATAAAGGAAACAAGCCTAAAGAGGCCTGGCACCCACAGAACCATTCACACCAGGGCTCTGGAAAGAAGAAAAGAACTCTGAGGACGCTGAGCTAAGGAAGCAAGGAAGAGCATAGGATCCGTGAACTCTGGAACCCAACAAGGCTAGACATCAATAAGGCTGGAATAACAGGGAGACTCACCCTAGAGTTTAAATACAAGGTCAGATTACAATGTTAAATAACATAATGAGTTAGGCAGGAGAGGGGTACTTTTAAGATTCTTGTATAGTTCAATAGGTTGTTGTTAGGTGCCGTTGAGTTGGTATCCAACTCATAGCGACCCTCATAGGGTTTTCAATGGCTGACTGTTTCGGGATTGCCTTGGGAGTGGATTGCCAGGCCTTTCTCCCATTTTTGTGGTGCTGGGAATTGAACTCGGGACCTCAGAGACTGCAGCGCAGAGCTCTACCCACTGACCTAAATCCCAGCCCCATAGTTCAATAGGAGAAGGACAGAAATATTGGCTAGATTTTGATTTTGTTAACTCAGATATGCCTCTTCCACGTGACTGCACCTTGTCATGCTGTGGGGGCTTGTGTGTTGCTGTGATGCTAGAGCTATGCCGCTGGTCTTTCAGATACTAGAAGAGCCACCTGTGGTGGACAGGTTTCAGCTAAGCTTCCAGACTAAGACAGCCTAGAGAGAAGGAGTTGGAAGCCCACTCCAGAAACAATTAGCCAATGAAAACTCTATGAATAGTAGAAAGCTCTGTCAAATATAGTGCCAGAAAATGAGCACCCCCAAGCTAGAAAGCATTCAAGAAACAACTGTGGAAGAGTTGCCTCCTCAAAGTGGAGTTGACCTCAATGATGGGGGTGGAGTGAAGCCCCGGGGGCTCTTTTTGCTGATGTGACATGACTCAAAATGAGAAGAAACATAGTGGCTGCAACGATGGACTCAAACATAAACAAATCATGGGCATGGCATAGTATTGGGCAGTGTTTCCTTCTGCTGTACTTAGGGTCACTATTAGTCGAATCTGACTTGATGGTACCTCACAACAAAAAGAAATCTGTGTATAAAACTTCAAGGACAAATGCTGAACAAATAGAATTTAGCTGTCTGTAGATTATAGAAACTTTCTTAATGGGAAGAGTCAAGAAAGAGGATGGAATAACCTGAGTCATTTCTAGATTAGTTATTCATTCATAGATAGCCACATCCTCACCCTCCTCACTAGCCCACACAGTGAAAGATCTGTACAGTAGAAACTAGAACTTTACTGAAAGATGTACATCAATGCCAACATCAATCAAGACTCTGAGAACACTGGAGAGAAGCACAGACCAGCAGACCACGAGAAAGAGCAAGGCTGTCATTGCTGCTGTTTTTCCCCTGGCATAGAAAGAGGATGGACAGCTGCCCCTGCTCATTCTTGCCATGCCGTGCCTGGCAGGGCCCATAGTACCAGAAATTGATATGAAGGCCAAAAATGTACGTATGGAGGAAACACCAGAGCCTGAGCTCTGCATAGCTGGCCCTCTTTTCTATCGCAGATGTGAGCCCCTCCTGAAAACCTGAGGGAGGCCAGCTCTCATGTGGGCAGTGCTCATCAGCAAGGACCCAGCTGCCCCACAATTCCAAAGGGACCACTTGTGGAGGGAGTGTTTCTGCCTGGGACCCTCTCACACCTCCTTAGCAACTTTTCTTTCAGTATGTCAGCGATCACATTCAGGTCTAATGCTTGATCTATGTTGGGCGGGGAGTCCTAAGTGCTAATCTCTGGGGTTACAGAAACACATGGAACCCTGAAAACTCCTGCTAGTGTCTGAAGGGGAGTCCAGAATCCAAGCAGATGGGACTACATGGGTGGCCTTTGTTATGGCGGGCCAGGCATTCTAACAACACTTTAAGAAACCCATGGTCTGAATTGTTGTTGTTTTTGTTGTTAGGTGCCCTGGAGTCAGCATCCAACTCATAGTGACCATAGGTACAACAGTTGTAACACTATTGTTATTGCTTCTCTATTATGCATAGGGTTTTCAATGGCTGATTGTATTTTGGGAGTAGGCTGCTGGGTCCTTCTCCCAAGCCTACAGCATCTGGTGTTCCCAGGTGGTCTCCCATCCAAGGACTAACCATGCCTGACCCTGCTTAGTTTCTGAGATCTGACAGGATCAGACACCACAGGGCCATGGCTGCAGGCCATAGTCTGTATTAGGTCACTGAAATTGCACCAAACTCTTCAATATCTCTAAGTGTTCCAATTCTACATGTGAGGAAAGTGAGAATTGGAGAAATTATTAACTGGCCTGAAATCACAGCAGCTTAGGGGCAGGATTTGAACCCAGATTTTTTGGATTCATTCAAACTTTTGTACCTTTTATACTACACAATATCTATAAATTTCTCAATTTTTACCTATTGTTTTTTTCTGGTACTGGGGGTTGAACCCAGGGCCTCGATGCTTGCATGCTTTGCAAGTGCTGTACCACTGAGTTGCACCCTCAGCCTTTTTTTTTTTACTTTTTGAGACAGGGTCTCGCTAAATTACACAGACTGCCTCTGATCTTGGACTTGCGATCCTTCTTCCTCTGCCTCTGGAGTCAGTGGGATTATAGGCATGCACCACCGCACCCTGCTGGTTTCTACCTTTTTGTATTCATTTTCTCTTTAGCATGCTTTTAGAGAGTAACAACGCGCTCTGTCTCTCTTCCTTTCTCTCCTCTTTTTACCTGCATATACACAAACTCATGTCCTATGAGCCAACAGTCATGCACATCCACAAACAAGGTTTCTGTTTCCCCATTTTAAGATTTTGCCTTAAGCATGTTACTCTGCAAAGGAGACGTGATGCTTGGAATTATTAAGAAAAACCAGAAGTAAATCTGGCTGTTTTCTATCATGGCTTTTTCTTTTTGAAACCAGATAGAAAGGGACCAGCTGGGATTTAGCTCAGTTGGTAGAGCGCTGCGCTGTAGTCTCTGAGGTCCCAAGTTCAATTCCCGGCACCACAAAAATGGGAGAAGGACCTGGCAATCCACTCCCAAGGCAATCCCAAAACAGTCAGCCATTGAAAACCCTATGAGGGTCACTATGAGTCAGATACTGACTCAATGGCACCTAACAACAACAACAACAAGAAAGGGATCTGCAGGGCATCCAGGGGCTGCCACTTCACCTGGGTCCCTGTTCGGTTTTTAAGTACAATTACTCAGGACAGAAAAGCCTAATTGCGGAGTGGGAGGTCGAATCCAGCCTGCTATAGACGATCCACTTAAAGAGGACTGAAAGACAGGTCATGAAGACGAGGCAGCTAGGTGAGGGGGCTGCTAGCTGTCCTACAAACCAGGGCCCCAGAGCACAAGCTGTCGGATCGCATTACCAGCCTGACGCTGGCCATGTGATGCTGGGTAGGACACATACACTCTTTAAGTCTCAGTGGACCGTGTCTGCTTGCTCACTTCCTTGGACATGAGCTCCTTGCCCATCTTTATCGTGTTGATTCTTCACAGGAGCCCGATGCCTTGGGTCTGTTAGAAAGTTCTCATCTAGCTTGCGCTGATAACTGTCTCCCAAATGAAAGAAAAGCCTTGCAACCTCTGCTTAAACCCACTTCCCTCCACTTATTATTATGTGCTCTGGGGGCTGGGATTTAGCTCAGTTGGTAGAGCGCTGCACTGCAGTCTCTGAGCTCCCGTGTTCAATTCCCAGCACTGCAAAAATGGGAGAAGGGCCTGGCAAGCCACTCTCAAGGCAATCCTGAAATAGTCAGCCATTGAAAACCCTATGAAGGTCGCTATGAGTCAGATACCAACTTGACGACGGCACCTAACAACAACAACAAATGCCCTGGACTACTCATGCTCCAGGTCTCAGCATCATCTGCACCACAGAGAGATGATGAACCTGGAAGGGCTGAGAGACTAAGGAAAACAGACAGATAAAGTGACGGTCACACCCCTGTGTGGCTGGCTGTGGCTCAGCATCTGCCAGAGGGCACATCTCCCCAAGGCTGTTCTCAAGGCCTGTGCTGGCCTCCAGGTTCTGGTCTTGCCCTCCCTAGACTGTTTGCTCTGCTACCATCTCTCTGCCATGTGCTGAATCACCTCACCTCTGCTTACCTTTCCAAATTTAACCCGGTATGCTGGTTTACACCTGTAATCCCACCAACTCAGGCAGCTGAGGCAAGGAGATCGCAAGTTCAAGGCCAGAGGTGGCTGCATAACTTAGTGAGACTCTAACTCAAGATAAAAATTTTTTAAAAAGAAAATAGGCTAGAAGTGCAGCTCAGTGACATAGCACTTGCAAAGTATGTGCGAGGCCCTGAGTTCAACCTCAAAGTATTGCCAGAATAAAATAAAATTTAGCTCCCCATGGGAAGCTGAACTCTCTTCTAGTCTTGGTACTCAAGGCATTTCTTGGCCTAGATCTCACATCCTCCCTCCTGGCACCGGAAGATTCTACTTCATGGAGATATGAGCATATCAGCTGCCTCTGAAATTCTCTCTTTTCTGGTTGACAAAACCCCTCCATCTTTTTTTTTTTTTTTCTTTCTTTCTTGTAGTTGTTGTCTGGGGTAGTGGGGATTGAACCCAGGGCCTTTTGTATGCTGGACAAGTCCTCTTCCACTGAGCTACATCCCCAGCCCTGGCATCTTTAAGGTCAGGTCAAAAATCAACCCTTGGGAAATCTCTTTCCTATCTCTACCAGGATTCCCACATGTGTCCAACACAGCACCTGCTATATGCTGAATTTTTCACTTCTAGAAGTTGGGTGCGGGGAGCTGGGTGGTCTCCAAACCAGGTAAGACCAGTGGATACCGAAACTGCAGATTCAGGGTCGACACTGGCGTCACTTTGTGGGGAATAATTAGACACTGGGGAATTGGTTTCTATTAAGTAATGTCGAGTCAAGCTGATGGATGTTGTTGTTGTTGTTGTTGTTAGGTGTCATCGAGTCCTGTCCGACTCATAGCAACCCTTATAGGGTTTTCAATGGCTGATAGTTTGGGGATTACCTCAGGAGTGCATTGCTATGTCCTTCTCCCATGTTTGCAATGCTGGGAATCAAACTCGGGACCTCAGAGACTGTAGAGCAGTACTCTACCAATTTAGCTAAATCCCAGCCCCAAGCTGATGGATAAACTGTAATATTCTGTGCCTGATTCTCATTGAGAATTGCCCAGCATCAGCATATCACAGTGCAGCATTCTTTGGAAGGTGCTCGCGGCCCTGCATCAGCAGTAACTGGTGATAAAGTGGTTCCTAACTTAACACACCCTCCTCCCGCCCAGGTGCAGGGGAGGCGGCAGCTGCAGATGCTCCTGTGAATTTCTCTCACCTATGTGGACATTCACCCATCATGAGCCAAACGGAAAGAAACCTGCCAGTAAAATCAAAGAAAAATATTCCAACGGTGCTTGAGGCTGATACAATTTCCAAAGCCTTCACACAGACAGCAGGCCTTCTGAATCAATGGGTTCTACATTCTTGGATTCAACCAACTAAGGACAGAAAATAGCCAAACAACAACAACAACAACAAAAATTCCAAAACGTTCAAAAAAGCAAAGCTTGAATTTGCTGTGTGTCAAGAACTATGCAGAATCCACGTGAATCAAGTTATGTGTAGGCCTTGTATTAGGTATTATGAGTAATGTAGAGATGATCTAGGCTGTAGCTGTACCACTGTGGCATTGGATCCCATCAGATCTCAGAAGCTAAGCAGGGTCGGGCCTGGTTAGTCCTTGGATGGGAGACCGCCTGGGAACACCAGAAGCTGTAGGCTTGGGAAAAGGACCTGGCAACCCACTCCCCCACTAAAAAAAATTCAGCCATTGAAAACCCTATGAATAGCAGAGAAGCATGACAATAGTGTTTCATCTGTTGTACATAGGGTCACTATGAGTCAGACACCAACTCTATAGCACCTAACAACAACAAGATATGATCTAAAGCATGTAAGAGTGGATGTGTAGGTTATACACAAATACCACATCATTTTATTCAAGGGACTTGCATATTCTTAGATTTTGATGTATGTCATGGGTCCCTGCCACAAAGGGAAGTTCTATTTTTGTCTCTTTTTCAATGAGAAAACTGGGAGCTCCAATGACTTGCCCTGGGCACATCCCAGAGCTCTGACCTAGAAGTGAATTTGTAAAGCAACTTTAATGCCACTGATAAGAAACTATAACTATATACTTCAATGCATGTGTTTACTTGGCTAATGTCTATCCCTCTTTTAAAAATAAGAACCCAGCAGGTCAGTCCTGGCTCATCCCCAACCTCCACATCCCCAAAGTCCAGAGCAAGAGTTGCAATACAGCAGCTTCATCAGTATAGATAGCAGATGTTTGAATACATGATGAATAAGCCAATGAATGAATAAGGGCATAAAACATAAGACATGCTTCCTAGGAGATAGAAAGGAAGGCTTCCATGGGAGAGCATTGAAGACAGGAAAAGCCAGTGGGACAGGATGCATCCACCCCCCTGCCTCTTGCCTCTCTTCACTCCCAGGAACTGAGCCCCTCTAAAGACAAGAGAGAACCAGAAAGGAGCCCATCCACCTCTTTAGAACAAAAGTTGCATATATATATATATACATATATATATATATGTATATATATATATATGTAACTTTATATATATATTTTATTTATTTATATGTAGCTTTATTTATTTATTTATATGTAACTTTATATATATAAATATATATATATATAAATATATATGATATATATAAAGTATATGTACTTTTTGTTCTAAAGTTGTGTGTGTGTGTGTGTGTGTGTGTGTGTGTGTGTGTGTGTGTGTATTAAGTGGAAATGAGGAAAACAGATATATATCCCAAGGTTCAATTGCCCCAAGAACCTCTGGGAAGGCATTTATATAACTTCTTATTAAGACTTAAAGCAACTTTATATAAAAGGTGCCTCAAAACAAAAGAGAATGGAAAGGACGTCCAGGATTATAAAGAAGTTAATGCAAGACAAACAAATGAAACTTAAGCTCATAAATAAGCTAGAAGCCTGAAGGAAACAGGTACAAAATAGGTGAAATGATAAATATCAATATGCTTAAAGCTGGAAGCAACAAAATATATGCAAAATATATGCAACTGAAAACCATTGGACATATGTTGTCCTGACCTGAGGATAACACCTAATATGACCTAGAGAAGAGACAGGCAAATGGTGTTACAGGGGAGATGATTACTATGTGAGGGAGGCAAATGAGTGTCATTGTGAGCTGGGTTTAGAGCTTCCTTGGAGGATAATAGAATGGAAGAAGCCTAAAAATGTATTCAAAGACCCAATAGAAGGAAACTATCCTGAAAAACTAGGAAAATATTTTAAGATAGTTTCATGTATTTCAGGAATATAAGTTCTTAAAGAAAATTTTACAGAAGTATTTTATACCAAATTGTCCCTCAAGGATAAAGGGAATAGATTAACATCCTTTGGTGTACACTACTCATGAACATTTTTCTTTTCTTTTCTTTTCTTCTTTATCTTTCTTTTTCTTTTCCTTTTTTTTTTCGTTTTTTTGTTTGTTTGTTTGTTTGTTTGTATGGTACTTGGAGGTTGAATCTAGGCTTCACACATACTTTGCACGTGCTCTACCACTGGGCAGCAACCCAGCTCCAATTTATTATTGGTTTAATTTTGAATCAGTTCTCACTAAGTTATATAGGCTGGCTCTGGCCTTGAACTCATGATCCTCCTGCCTCAGTCCCCAGGTTGCTGGGATTATAGGCACCCACCACTGCACCCAGATCATGAACACTTCTTAAAAGAACTGGCAACAAAATACCATTGACTAGAATGTCCTTCAAAATAATTCACGAAGGATTGGAGCAAACAAGAAGTCAAGGTTGGAGAGAGCAGCAGGAGGAGAAAACATAAAGATTCTGTTTTGCTTTGAGACAGGGTTTTGCTATGTAGCTCAGACTGGCCTCTATCTTCTTGCCTCGGGCTCCATAGTACGAGGCTTATAGGCATGCATCATCATGCCCAGCTACAGCATAAAAATTTTATTCTATTTGTGTAAAGCTTTTAAAGATAAGGAGCACGAGCCAGGTATGGTGGCACATGTCTGTAATACCAGCACTTCAGAAGAAGAGGCAAGAGGATCACAATTCAAACACAGCCTATACTAGGTAGCACATTTCAGGCCAACCTGATCTATATAACAAAGTCTTGTCTCAAATAGCAAAATAAATAAATAAATTAATTAATTAATAAAATATAGTTTAATAAAACAATGAGCATATACTATTTTTACTTTAAAACTTACATGTTTTTAAATAAGCAAAAGGCAACCCATCATAAGTAACTCTAGTAAGTCACTGTTGAAGCACGCTAGGACTTGGTCAACAAGCTCATGCAAGAAAGGTCAGAGCTAAGTTAGGATACCATATACTTCTTTCAGGAAGCATACATAGTTTGTAGACTAACTACATGCTTGGTTCTGCCTGCCAGTGTGATAAGTCACTATCCTGAGAGCGCCTATCTTGTAGGTAGAGCCTGAGCACATTCATCTCCCAGCATCCCCCTCCCAGCACTCCCACACAGGATCTCTGATCACAGCAAGTACTTACTGAGACATAGGATTCAAGAAGCAAGGGTCACCCCTGGGGAAAATGCCAGAATTCCAGGACCAAGAGACAGAATACGGAGTTGAGAGAGGAAAATGAGACAGAGTGACAGGCTAGCCTGAGCATTTGGATAATACTTTAGAGAGAAGCCATCAGCTTCGTGTGCTGAGAGTTGCCCAGTTCACTCGAGGCTACTTAGATTCCAGTATTGCAGGCCCACCCTCTTGCTTTGAGCCTGATGGAGGTTGCTGTTGTTGTTGTTGTTGTTGTTAGGTGCCGTCGAGTCAGTGTCCGACTCATGGTGACCCTCTGTACAACAGGGGAAACACTATTGTCAGTGCTTCTCTGCTGTCCATAGGGTTTTCAATGGCAGATTGATTTTTGGGAGGGGGTTGCCAGGTCCATCTCCCAAGCCTACAGCTTCTGGTATTCCCAGGTGGTCTCCCATCCAGGTACTAACCAGGCCCAACCCTGCTTAGCTTCTGAGATCTGACGGGATCGGATGCCACAGGGCTATGGCTGCAGGCGATGGAGGTTGTAGGTTATGCATTCTTGTACCTAAAGTGATAACTGGCTGGAGAGGGTGGAGCTGAGGGCATGGGTGATCTCTATCCCGTCTGAGTTGATGAAGGGCAGATGGGGGATTGAAGAGAGCTGTTTGTGTATATGTTTCTGGTCACTGCTAGGTAAAATCAGTCTGCACAATAATAATGTAATACCAGTCATCTAACTCTGAAATTACTTTTTTCACTGCCCTCTTCCAAGGATGGTATATTGTGAGGAGTCTGCCACCACCACAACCATTCAATAAATACTAATTATTTAACTGCTACATATTTTTCCTTAATACTCTTTCAGGCTCTGACTTTATACTCTTCTGAGTTTTTTCAACTGTATGTTGTTGTTGTTGTTAGGTGCCATCGAGTCCGATTCACAGAGACCTTGTGTACAGTGGAACAAAACATTTCCCAATTCTGTGCCAGGCACATGATCTTATTTATGTTTAAGCCCCTCATTGTAGACACTGTGTCAATCCACCTGGTGGAAGGTTTACTTTTTTGTTGTTGTTGTTGACCTGCCACTCTCCCAAACATGTCTTTCTCCAGGGATTGGTCCCTCCTGACTATATGTCCAAAATATATAAGACGCAGTCTAGCCATCTTTGCTTCCTAGTTGCACTCTGGTTGCACTTCTTCTAGGACAGAGCTGTTGGTTCTTTGGGCAGTCCATGGTAAATTCAATAAGCGTCTCCAGCACCATCATTCAAAAGCATCAATTCTTCTCCTGTCTCCCTTGTTCAATGTCCAGCTTTCACAACCATGTGATGAGACTAAAAATACCATGGCATGAGTCAGGTATACCTTCATCTTCAATGTGACATCATTCCATTATAGAGGGTGCCAAAAATGTATATTCATCTTGGAACAAAAACTTTGTATTTTGCTGGTTTAAGAATGCTTCATAGGCTTGCTCTGTGAACTCCTGTCTCAGGTGTGCATTTTTCATAGACTTCTGTGATGAGCATGTAAGCTGTTCCAACTGCATATCAGAAGAAGCAAGACAGCACTGTGCCAGGCCTCCCAGATCTTCCCTTGTGCACATCACCTTCAGTACCATGCATCTCACACTTATCATGAATGCATCCAGCTGTTAGGTGTGTTGGAGGTCCTGTTGCACACTCACACCTCTGTTGTCATTGTACTTCCGCCATGTTCTTGAATTTCAAATACCACTTCAACATGGTCTTACACTCCTCAAACAACAGCCATGCTTCTGCCATGTTCTTCTCCTGTCCTGTCTCATGGCTAGCATTCATTTGATTAATGCAATCTTTCGAGTACACATCACCCTACATGTTGCTACTGTAATTCAATTGAATTTCAAAAAGTAATCCACAGGCAGCATTTCTTAAAATGAGTATGCATTTTTTGGCACCCCTAGTGTGTGAGAAATCTCTCTTACATTCGTGCGTTTCTTTCCATCCCCACCATTACCACCCTAATTCAAGGAATCATCATCTCTCACCTTTGCTACTGAAAACCCTCCAGATGGCAGGGACGGTTACTGTTCGACAACATCCGGGCATCTCTTCACAACAGTGGTCTTTCTCTGCATTTGTGTTGGCTTTAGCCTAGGGACTGGTTCTGGACACTGGGGTGAGGCCAGAGGAATATGTGCTATTTCCAGGTCTAGCGGGTTAAGTAAATGTTTGGTCCAACAGCTTTCCTAGATGGTTACCATCAACCAACAATGCATGAGAGTTTCAATTTTATCACACCCACTCCAACAGGGCTTTTGCCAGTTTAGTGTGTCTATCTGTCAGAAACTCATTGTGGTTTCAATTTTTATTTCCTTGATCAGGAATGATGCTGAACACATCATTATAATGTGCCTAAGGATCATTGGGTATATAATGTTTTCCAGATCTCTTGCCCATTTTTAAAAATTAGCTTGTTATTCTATTATTGAGTTATAAGATTTATTTATATATTCTGGATAAAAGTATTTTTTCAGATTTTTTTTTTGTTTCAAATATTTTCTCCTACACTATGGCCTCTCTCTTCATTTTTTTTAACAAGATCTTTTCAGGAGAAATTTAAATTTTTTTCATAGTTGAATTTGTCATTTCTTAATGCTGAGTATTTTCTAAAATCTCTCTAAAAATAGCTGTATAATCCAATGTCACGAAATTTTTATCCATGTTTTCTTGAAGAAATTTTAAGTGTAGCTTCTATATTTAGATTTATAATACATTTCAATTTAATTTTTCACAGAATATAAAATAAGAGATATCTATCTTTTGCCACTTACTGAGAAGTCTTCTTTTTCTCTTTGAATTGCTTTGCAGCCCTATTGTACATGGGGGGATTTATTTCTGGATTTCCTTCCAATTCTATCGATACATTTGTCTATCCTTTCAACAATAACACATGCTGTCTTGGCTATTGCAGTCTCTGCCCAAATATGTCTTTCCCCCCCCCTTTTTGTATTGTTAAAATTATAAGGAATGTTAGTAGGAATGGTGAGAGCAGACATCCTTGCCTCATTTCCGATTTTAGAGGAAAAATATCTATATTTTATGATTAAGAATGAAGCAGACAGTAGGGAATTCTCAAATGCCTTTGAATTAAGAAAATCAGCTTCTTTTACTAGTTGTGGATAGCTTATATGAGGGAATAGGTTTATTGAAACTTTTTCCATATATATTAAAAACAATCATATGATCTTCCCTTTGATGTATGAATTTTGTGGATTGCTATTGATTTCATAGGCCATGTTACCCTTGTACTCTTGTAATGATTCCTATTTGATCAGAGTATGCATTCTCTTATATGTTGTTGACTTTGATTAGCTAATATTCTGTTTGGAAATTCCATGCCAACATTCTTGGGGGACATTAGTCTATAGTTTTCTTTTAAAGTCATTTTGTAGTTTTAGTAACAGGGCTTTGCTGCTCTCATATTTGAGAGAGTTAAAGTGAATTTGGAATTATTTTTTAATGTCCCACAGAATTAACCAATGAAGTCAAATGGACCTGGCATGTTCTTTAAGGAAATATTTTTAATTAAATACTAAGGTCTTTTAAAGGATATAAATTTATTATTTCCTATTTATTATTTTGCTTAGTAAGTTGTGGTTTTAGAAAAACATTATTTTATGTGATGAGTTATTGGCATAAAGTTCATGATATTTTCTGACTATACTTTTTAATGCCGATAGAATTTGTACTGATGCAACCTTTCTAAATCTTGATGACAGTAGTTTGTGCTCTCCTGTTAATCATTCTTCCTGATGATTTTGCAATGTCAATAAAATTTTCAAAGAGCCAAATTTGAGCATTGTTGATTTTCCCTATTGCTCATCCATGTTCTGCTTTATTGATTTCCGGTTTTATCTTTATTATTATTTTGATTACTCCCTTTATTTACTTTTGGTCTAATTTGCTCTTCTTTTCCTAGCATTTAAAAGTGGATTTGGATTCCAACTCTGATAATGGTCATTGTGGGACTTGGGCAAGTTACTTAATTATTCTATCTTGGCTTCCTGATTGTTCAAATGGGGATAATGATGTTATCTATTTCATAAGGCTTCTGTGAGACATAAGAAGGTACATGAACAGTGTTTTCACACAGATCAGGTGGTAGTTACTAAATGTTAGAAGGTATTAAATATTTAATAGCGAGAACAAGAACATCTATTTACTGGCGGCTTTAATGATTGGCTCACAATAATCTCACGAGTTAGGTGTTATCATTTGAACCATTTTGCAGATGAGAGAACAGCAGTTTGAAAGATTATCTGGCCAAGGAAACAGAGAAATAGATGAGATAACCAGCACTAAGACTTAGGACATTCTGACTCCAAAGTCTATGCTCTTATCCACCATGTATATTTTCCATAAATGAATTTGTTGTTGTTGTTGTTGTTGTTTTGTTGTTGTTGTTGTTGGGTGCCATCCAGTAAGGTCTGACTCACAACAACCCTCATAGGGTTTTCCAATGGCTGCCTGAAACAAATAAGTGTTGTTGTTGTTGTTGTTATTGTTAGGTGCCATCGAGTCAGTATCCAACTCATAGCAATCTTATACACAACAGACAAAACACTATTGTCAGTGCTTCTCGCTGTTCATAAGGTTTTCAATGGTGAATTAATATTTAGGAGTGGGTTGCTGGGTCCTTCTCCCAAGCCTGCAGCACCTGGTATTCCCAGGCAGTCTCCCATCCAAGGACTAACCAGGCCCGACCCTGCTTAGCTTCTGAGATCTGACGAGATCGGATGCCACAAGACTATGCTGCAGGCAAATAAGTAGCTACCACTTATTAAATATTAATTCTACATTGGTTTCTGTGCCAAAAATTTTACCTACATTATTTCAGTTCTTCTTTACACATTTCTTTGACTTAGATGGTGATATGATTTGAATGCATCCCCCAAAGTTCATGTGTTAGAAACTTAATACCCAAATTCATATATTGATGATGTTTGGAGGTAGGACTTTTAAGAGGTGATTTGGTCATGAGGTGCTGCTCTCAGGAGTGGATTAATGTTGTTATCATGGGAGTGAATTAGTTACTGCACTAGTGAGCTTGTTTTAAAAATCCTCTTGCTTTTTCTGTCTCTGCCTCTGTACCTTTTCACTTGCTTGTTTTTATTTTCCAAGTGATAACTCAAGGACTGAGCTGCATTTACCAGCTTCTGTTTCTTTAGCTATATGAAACAAACACAGGAAGCTGCATGAGCTCCCCAATGTAAAACCTGTCCTCCCTTTTTATCCCATTTCTGGTTTCCAATATAGGCTTACCTTTAATTTACATATACTGCTACAGAGTTCTGTAGGTCCCCTTATCTAAGATGAGCTGTCATGTCTGAGCTGTTGCACTGTTATGAAAGTTAGAGAAATATATATGAACTACATTTTATAATGAAATGATAAAATATATGACTTATGTTTTCCTTATGTTTATAGAATTATGGAACTTCGAACATGACATTTATTTTCATTCCTAGAAATAACCTTCCAGATCATTTTAGATCTAGATCATCTTATGCTATCCTTGTTAGGTGCCTTCAAGTTGGTGTCCGACTCATAGCAACCCTAAGTACAACAGGTGAAACATTATTGTCAGTACTTCTTTGCTATTCATAGGGTTTTCAATGGCAGATTGATTTTTGGGAGGGGGTTGCTGGGTCCGTCTCCCAAGCCTACAGTCTCTGGTGTTCCCAGGTAGTCTCCCATCCAATTACTAACCAGGCCTGACCCTGCTTAGCCTCCGATGGGATCTGATGCCACAGTGCTACGGCTACAGGCATGCTATCCTTAGTCTGTGCTATTCTGCTCTTTGTTTATACCTCATGGTCTAAATGTGACAGCCTGGTAGCTATGATTACAGTCCTCCAGTTTATAAAGAGCACTGAATGGCCCATTCATAGTGGTTGTTTGTTGAGTCATTGGTTAGTTGGCTGTTGGCTTTGTGAAGGAAAGTAGTGACTGAGATGGTGAGATAGCAAGTCTTACTTATTATTAAATGAGAACCTCTAGTGCATTTTGCATATAAGTTATCATTTAGCTCGCGAAGAGCCTCATAAGAGGCGTGATGGTCTTCATCTCATAAGTGAGGATATTCATGCTTAGGAAAGTTAAGTGAGTTTCTCTAGACCATGTAGTTGGCAAGTGGTACACAGGGGCTTGGAGCCTGAGACTGGGTAACTCTAAAGCCTGTGTTTTTCTCTTTATGTGCCCCTTAAATGCAAGTCCCTCTGATTTTCTTCTATTCTTTTAAGTACATACATTACTCTTTTCTGCCCCTTTATAGGTTTAAGGGAGTAATCTCATGTTTCTCTGTACTCCAGCATGTTACTCCAGAGAACAACAGAATCTTCTTAAGATAGATACTTGAGATTCTGTGGTGCAGAGGCCCCCCAAAACTGCTCTGCTTCAAGAAGTTCTCATAGATTCAAACTCATCTTAATTCACCCCGTACCAACCCAGGCATGGGACCTTCAGTTTGTATCTACTTTCCAGGCAGTAAGATGGAGGAAGGGACAAAGAATAATGGCGCATGCAAGTTTATGGTTTGGTGACTTATCATTCTGCCAGGGTCTAGTAACAAGTTCAGAGATCTTTGTCAACAAGAAAATTGTTGGTTGTTTAAAAGTGCCTGGCTTTGCTTCAAAAGTCTAGACATGCACTGTTAGTTCTCCTATTGTAGTTTGTAATAGGCTTCATATATTTTCCAAACTGCCACTGACACATTAAGCACCATTGGCTCTGGTGGGTCATAAGCCAGTTGCTCCAAATGCAGCCTGTCCTAGCTGGTGAATCTTCTTTGCTGAGTCCCACTTAAGCCTGGCAGGCTTAGAGCCACTCAGCAGAGAGCACAGATCATTATTAGCAGATTTGGTTTAAGAGATTTCTCTCCCGCTACCACTATGTCTTATGCACTTGGATATTTAAGATACGTTGTGTTTTTTTAAATTTCATTTTGTATTTTACTAATAGGCAAATAAACATATATCTTTTATGGCATGAAACATACTTTGCTGCATGCACACATTGTGTAATGACTAAATCAAGCTAGTTGACCTGTCTATCACCTCATATAATTATCATTTTTTTGGTAAAAACGTTTTAAATCTCTTAGCAATTTTCAAGTATACATTACAATTATACTCATCATATTGTAAAATGAATCTCCTGGCCTCCAGCCTAACTTAAATTTTATATCCTTTGACCAACATTTCCCCAATCCTCCATAGCCTCTGGCAACCACCACACTGCTTTCTGTTTCTATGAATTTGATACTTACATTCTATATACAAGTGAGATCCTGTGATATTTGTCTTCCTGAGGCACTTTCCTATGAGCTAATCCTATTAGCAAAATATCAAATGTGTAAATGGACCAGAAAGACATTCTGTAGAATATCAAAATGGTCAAAGGTCCTGTGGACTGGAGTTTGACAAGAATACAGGGGTCAGCATGGCTTGGGATAACCTTAGGTAGGTGCACTGCTCTGTCCAGGCTGGGTGAAAGCAGTCCACTTCTTCCATTAATCTATTGTGATAGAGCAGGGCTCAACAAATTTTCTTCTGTAGGAGGAGTCCTACAGAAAATGACAATAGCCATTTATAGGTTGGAGAGGCAGAAAACCCTGTAGGTGCTCAGTCCAAGGAGTTGGAAGCCTCAGAACAATGGGGACGAATGATGCAGCCCCACTCCAAAGCTGAAGGCCTGGATGCTCCTTGCAGAGCAGTTGGTATGAGTCTGTGTTGAGAGGCTGAAGAAGCTGGAGTCTGATGTCCATGCGCGATGGCAGTGGCAAAAGATGCACTCGCTCAGGAAGAGTAGAGCTTGCAAAAGCTGGCTGGCTGTCTCCTCCACTTATACTCCATGTGGGCCCCCAGCCTATTGGGGGGTGCTGCCCACATGCACAGAGGGTTTTTCTCCTTCAGCTACTGTCCCACATGTCAATCCTCTCTGGAACTGCCCTTGCAGACACACTCGGAGGTGTATTTCATTAATCTTAGGTATCTATCAATCCAGTCAAGATGACAATCAAAATTACCCATCACAGTTGTGTTCCAATAAAACTTTACTTACAGAAACAGGAGGCCAGATATTGCCCATTGATGTGACTTATGTACCCTTGGGAAAGACATAAATAATTATTTTGGAATGGTGGATACATACCAAATTCCAGTCATTAGGTTTATTTGACCCAGTAAGATGACTACATTTGGAACAACAATGAATTGGCATCAATTCTGTGTTATGTTTCTGATAATACATTGGCTGTATCTTAGGCCAATTCCACTTTTGTAAGAATCAGACAGGCAAGTTAAATAGAGATATGATTAGAATTACTCTCATTCTGTTTCTTTTTTCAATTTGTTGCTAACACAAAATTCTGTGATTTCCCTCTGAGGTTTTAGCGTAACTTGTTTCTACCATACCACTCCTTCCATCCCATGATAACTTTCACTTGACAGGTGAGTGAGCCAGGGAGTTTAAATTCTATGCATTTTTGCAAATTGAAGGGTTCCTGTGACATCACCCTCTTGGAATTGTTGAATGGATCCTCATGGCACATGACTGAAACTCCTCAGTATGGCGGCCTTCAATTCCACAAGCCAGTCCCCAGTCACCTCTTCAGTCTTCCTCTTAGCTCTTTACATCAGATTTCAGAGCCAAAACTAGGCTTCTTAGAACTTTCAAGTTCACCGGGCTGAATTTCCTTCTATCTTGATGAAAATCTTTTTCTCTTGCCTGCCTGATGGACAGCTCCTTGTATTGTGTTCCCTTGTCTTTGAAAATCTACTTCACTTAATATATCTGCTTCAGTATATATAACCACGGTTCTCAGTAATTCTCTTTGTGCTCATTTCTCATGGAAATATTGGATTTATTAGTTTACATTGAACACATGGAGGTGTTTTACTAATGTGTGTTTAATCACATGTACTTAATAACTGAATCCCAGAAAGCCAATATAATGCCAGGCAATAGCATGTAATGACGCCACTGGTGGCAGTGGTGATGGTTGTGGTTATGGCTTAAATATCAGTGGCCCCCAAAGTTCATGTTTGAATGCTTGGTCCCCAGCAAGTGACACTGTTCTGGGGGAGCTTTGGAACTTTGGGAGGTAGGACCTAGATGGTGGAATTAGATTATTGGGGACAGGCCTCCTCTGAATGTTTGACCTTGGCTCCTGGTTCTAGTCTTTCTCTCTGCTTCCTTTTGCCATGATGTGAAGGTCCTTTACCACAGCCTCTACCACATGTTCCTACCACTTCCTTGGCCATGTTCTCCCTGCCACTATGGATTGAACTTCTGAAATCATGAGTTAAAATAAATATTTCTTCTTTTAGTTGTTTGTGTGAAGAATGTTGTGACAGAGATGCAAAATCTAACATGGTTATTGCACGTTTAGCAGGTGCTGTGCACTCTTTCTAAGCATGTTTTGCATATGTTAATAGATTATATCTGCTAGAAAACTAAGTATACCCTCATCTACACCTGACATAAAAAGAATCACCCTCGTCCTTCCCTTCCCTTTGAAGAATTCACATAATCCCCTAGTTCTTCAATTAGTCTACCTGCCAGTTTAGGGCAAAGACAGTGAGAAGCTTTTCTCTCCATGGGGTTTGAGTTCTTGAGGTCAGATGAACTCCTTACCAAGGATACACTCAAGCAGAGGGTCTCAGAGGCAACACATAAATAGGGAATGGTATTTATGAGCTATTTCCTGTCTCCAGGGCCCAGAAGTGACTCCAGCCAGATGACTGTCTGCTGTGCCCTTTCCAGCTGCTACTTTGTATGTTAATCGTACACCCTTAACATTTATTACCAAATCTGCTGGTTTAAATTCCTCAGACGAAAGGTGGAAGGCATTCTTTGCTCAGGGGACCCATCTTCTGTCACTTTATGGTAATGAAACTTGGAGTTTGTTTACCGCTGGTGTGTGAAATCCCAGGTGGGGAAATAACTGTAGAGGATGAGAAGGGGAGCTGAATCACGTGCGCCCCATAAAACTGGATGCATCGCATGCTTGAATTAATTCCTATTCTTCCTCTCCACAGTAATGCACTCATATTATGGCACTTTTGCCTTAGGTCCTTTACATCATCCTAAATAGCATAACATGGCCAATAGATTATAAACACTTAGTAATACCTTATCAGAAGCATTCCCTTAGTCAACCTCAACTATTCAAAGTGGGAGTGGTAAACAAAGCCAAAACGCGCATCGCCATACACCTACGCACTAATCACTTTTTTTAAATTGATACATCAACTCATCCATGCTTCATTTAGATCCTATTTACTCTTGCCTTCACATAGTAATAACACATTCAGTCTTGGTTGAGGCAAATAGAGTGTGACGACTGAGAGCGATATCCTATCTAAGAAGGTAGGCCATAAAGAAAAGTCACAAAAGCTCTCAATAAGCAGAAAACTATTTAGTTTAAGAACAAACACACCTATTTACCTACATAAACTATCTACAATAGCCACTTTCACATTTTTATTTGCGTTACATTCTGAACGCACCACAGTGTTTGGGCACCATAAGCAGTATCATGATAAATGCCTGGTACTACCACACATAGGCCAATGCGTGTTTCATTAACTACACAAAAGAAAGGAGCAAAACAGCAGTTGCTTCAGATGCTGGTTCTTATTAGTTATTTATATCTGTACTTAGGTAGTCAATTATACATTAGGTTGAAAAGTGAGGGCACCTGTTGAGGAAACACTCTTCAAAAAAGAATAGTGTTTATTTCTTATCTTCCTATGTTCATTGGTTCTTAGATATTTCAACTATGATTATTCTGGGGTGATATTTCAGCAAGCAGGAAAGAGATAGCCAACTCCATAACTAAAATAAAAAGGAGAGAAGTATCATATGGAATAATTAAGGAGCACTACTTGGTGCCAGGGGCTGGCGTTTAGCTGAGTTGGTAGAGGGATTGCTCTGTGCTCTCTGAGGCCCTGAGTTCCATTCCCAGTACCACAAAAACAGGAGAAGGACCTGGAAACCCCTTCCTGAAACAATTCCAAAACAATCTGCCATCGAAAATGTTATGAACAGCAGAGAAGCACTGACATAGCACCAGGCATGGCACAGTGTTGGGGAGTGTGTCATTCTGTTGTATATAGGGTTGCTATGAGTTGAACCCGACTCAACAGCACATCACAACAACAACTTGGTGCCAGGAATTTTGATAATTACTTTATATATTTTTTTATTTTTATTTTTTAATCCTCCTCATGTGAATGGTAGATTCTATAATATAGAATTTTATATGTATTTTATAGAATTTTATATGTATTTACATATATATTTTATAGTTGAGGACACTACAATGGTATTTTAATTTGTGACTATATATTTCTTCCACCACACTGTACCTTGTGATAGAGAAGCATGTTCAAAAATTTTATAGGACCAGAAAGAGGAAATAATTAATTTTGCCAGGGTTATTTGGAGAGGCTACATAGATTAAATGACATTTACTCTGTGGCTTCAGAAATGATATATAGTTGTTATCATCTCATCTCTTCTAATCAAACCTAGCATGTGATGGGATTAAAACTTCATCTGCATTTCATGTGCTATGTGTATAATATTGGACTCAAGTGCCATTGAAGAGAGATAATTCTTTCTATAATAAATGTGGAAATGAGACCTCTTATCAGTTCCATGTTAATGAGATGCAAATTCATGCCAAGACAAGAGTCTGAAGTGTCTTTTTTTTTTAAATTAGATCTCTCTCTCAGCAAGCTCTTGTTTCTTTTCTTCCTATTATTACATTCCATGGTATAAAATATGAATCGATACAGAAATCCTTCTTTATTGTTAAACTTCTAACATTTGGTTCCTGACACCTTCTTTGTCTCCAAGAATCTGGAGAAGAGGTTGCCATTTTGTTGCATCATTAAATACCTAATCTGGTTCAGTTTATCCATGTATTATCCCCCTTGTTTAAAATTTTTACTATTTAAAGGAGTTTAGCTTTTAAAAAGAAAACTGATGAGTAATTGTTGGGAGAGAATAGGAGGTCACTAGCCTTCCCTTTTATGAATTTAGGAACTTCACAATATGTGTATAAATACCTGGGATTCGTCCAGGAGGAGGAAAATGTGATAGTGCAGAAGAGAAGGAGATGGAATACAAGAGCAAAACCATCTTCAGTAGCAGAATATGGGACCCAACGTAATGTGGGAGGTTAGCTTTAAATAGAGACAGAGTCAGATCACTCCTGGCAATAAAAGAGGAGACAAAGAAAAGGGAGGTAGTAAATATGCCTTTGATTGGACAATTTATAGTAGGGAAATTGAAGTAATGTTCTACCAGCTTCTGTATCTTTATCTTACTGACAGTAAACTCTATAAGAGGCTGGGGCTTTGGGAAAGTTTAACTAACAAACATCCCCTGGCATATGGTCCTTGAGATGAGAGGTACAAGCAGAGATACAGATATGATGGGCTCTGTCTTTATTCCTATTAGGGGAAGATCCACTTTGAATAAAGTGTCCTTACTAGAAGAGCAATGAGGCAGGTGGTATAGGGCCTCAGGGTGGCCTCTGGACTGTCCTTAAAACCTGATTACTGTTTTTAATGTCAGAGCAAGAAAGGGTTGTGTAGTCATGAGCATCTTACCCACATCAGCGGGTGCAGCCAAGAAAGAGGGCTGATGACTAACAACAGGGACCCAGTCTCTTCTCCTCTTGCCTCTTTTTTCTATGTCGTGTTGAGTCTCTCTAACTCTCTTGCTTTTTCCATGTGGCAGGGGGCCTGACTGATAGCAACATACACTATCACAGGAAAAGACAGGTTGGAAAATGATCCCAGAGAAACCCTCTCATTGGCCTTACTTGGGTTGTGTGCAGTGATTTGGATAACCCGGAAGGCAGAGTTCTCTGTGAAGTTCAGTGTACACCCCTCCACCAAGCGCTGTAGCTAGGAGGCGGGGTCATGGACAAAGGTTGGAGCTCCTTTTTGAACCCCAACAGGCAAATATAGGGAAAACTTTTGCCCCCCAAAATGGGTGAGCACAGGTATGGCCCCAGGGGGCATTCTATTGATCTGTATAACTATTCCAGCCAGTGGACTATGACTATATGTTATGTCCCAGATGGATTTCCTAATTCCCAGATGGACACCCCCAGAATTTTGCCCCAAAATTCTTTTAGGGTCTTGACTCCTACTATTTCAGCTGACTTTGAGCTTTCTGCTTAAAACCCTTTGTTCCCGTAGCTCCATCCACTTGGAATGCTCCTATATCCAGTCGCTCAGCTCTCCATTCCTGCTGGTCAAACACTTATCCCTTCCCCATGTGCAAAGATGTGTACTACCCCAGGAGCTACAAAAGAAGTGAGATATTATCTATCTTATGAAAAATTTATAGCTGGCTAAGCAAGATGCTCATATTACCAAAAATATGTAAATATATAGCTAGACTGTGGTAGGAACATAGACATCTGGCCAGCCTGGAGCTACCAGGTGAGGCTTCCCGGAGAGGATGAGGCTTTATTTGATTCTTAACATGAAGTACATGGAAAATAAAAGAAATGAGAGTCCCAATAAATGGAACAGTATGGATACCCATGGGCTGGGATTTAGCTCAGTTGGTAGAGCACAGCTCTGCAGTCTCTGAGGTCCCGAGTTCGATTCCCAGCACCACAAAAATGGGAGAAGGACATGGCAACCCACTCCCGAGGCAATCCCAAAACAGTCAGCCATTGAAAACCCTATAATGGTAGCTATGAGTCGGACACGACTCAATGGCACCTAACAACAACAACATGGATACCCATAGGAAGTGACAATCTAGACATCAGAGACATGGCTGTCTCCAACATATACACCAAGACATAGGGCGAATGTGGTTACCTTCGGGAATATATCTCAGACATAAGACAGGTAAGCCAAATGATTTCTTTTAATCTGTTATTCCACTTTCCCTGTACCTTTTAAAGACCCTAATTACTTCGTGTGTGTGTGTGTGTGTGTGTGTGTAATTGTATGCACGTTTCTCCTC
Source organism: Pedetes capensis (assembly GCA_007922755.1). NCBI lineage: Eukaryota > Metazoa > Chordata > Mammalia > Rodentia > Pedetidae > Pedetes > Pedetes capensis. Next base: position 6,564 of record VMDO01009477.1, on the reverse strand, counting down.
CCCTTTCTAAAGTTTGAACTCTTCAGAAAGAGACTACATCACTCCATCACATCAGCCCACAGAATGCCTCATACAACATAGGCATTAATCAATGTGGCTAATTGAATCTATGCAGAAAAAATTAGAAATGCCCCCATCCAGGAGTTGTACAGGTTCCCCCTGGATTGAACATCTAAGCTTGCAAGAAGCTTCTCACTGGAGAATGCATATGAGGTGCTTTCCTCTGAAAGGTCTATTGATCTTCTAAGGAAATGGCAGGGCATTTGGGGAGGGGAGGTGCAGAAGCATTTTTATCTAGGCTGTAGATCACTGTAATGGGAAGAATGGTGAAAGCAATTTCACATGGAAACACTCTCAAGCTGCCTGTAACTTCGGCTCAGCAAATGTCACCCCGCAACTATTTACTACAATATTTATTGCTCTGTCATTAGCTTATAAATAACATCAGCCTGGAGACTGAGGGATGAGGCTATGCAGAAGCAACCAGGATGAGATTCTGAGAAAAGCAAAGAAGCCTCCGTTAATGTCTGAGGAGGAGGCATTAAAAGTAAACTCTAGCAATTACCAAGAATCATAACTTTCCCCATAAAAACAATCTGAGCAAAGCCTAAATGGTGCTTAAAATAGCATTTCTCCCCCAAACTCCCTCATAAAATCACAGAACCCAGTTGAGATAGCTATATCTGTCATGGGCCTGCAGGCAAATAAACCTCAAATTGATGGGGGTGATGTCAAATGGAATTCCTTTGGGTTTTCATCTTCACATTGAAATTCTGGCTCCAAGCACTGAGTGAGAGCTGAGAGCCAACTGGTTTATTAGTCGTGTTTTTGCAAGTGAGAGATGAGGGATATAAAGCAACTTGGGAGGGGACCCCAATCTTGGTCTTGTGTGATATCGTTTAATGACTTGGAAGGCTTTATTATGGTCTCTTGGCATCATAAGCTAAGCTTACATTTTCCCAAATCATTTTTGCTTTTTTGTTTTGTTTTGTTTTACCATTAGCCAAACATTTCTAGCGTGGACTGTTGCCATGATTCACATAAGCCTCCAGCCTCTCCAATCACTCACTCTCTTCCAGTCCTCTTAGGTTTCTCTTTTCGTCTATGCTTTGAACATCGGAATGCCCCATGCCACAGGGTCACAGGGTAAGAAAAGCTGTGTCTGTTTCATCCTGGAATCTCCAGAGCCCAGCACAGGTGCTGTCTGGAGAGGAAGTCACAGACGGAGGATGCATTTCCTTGTGCATGGTGTGCAGAGTATGAGCTGCTGCAGAGATGAACCCAGGGGGTTCATTTTGGCCTTCCGTGAGGTGGGTGCTGGGGACAAGTTGAGCATTGCCTCTCTGGTACTTCCAAGTTGGGTGACCAGAGGAGACCCATTTAACCTCTCTGCATCCCTGTTTCCTTTCGTGGGAAGGGATTACAACATCTCTCTATTAGTTTTGCTGTGAGGTATAAGCAAGCAAGACAGGCGCTGGGTGGGGATAATCTGAGAGCTTGGTACCACCATCACACAACAGATGATCACTTCACACGTAGCTTTATCCCTCCCCATCTAATTTAGCCCATGCTCAAGCGGGTACCAAGAGAAGAACCTGGCAACCCACTCCCAAAAATCAATCCACCATTGAAAACCCTATGAACAACAGAGAAGCACTGACAATAGTGTTTCGCCTGTTGTACATATGGTTGCTGTGAGTCGGATACCCACTCGATGGCACCTAACAACAACAGCAAGTGGGTACTGAAGAGAATCCTTGAATGATGTGGCTCTCAGCTCACAGAGCCCACACGGTTGGATTGTGCACTGGCTCTACCATATGGCTGGGGCCCACAGCTGCAGAGAGGCAAAAGGCAGTGACTAGACCTGCGGGATCTCCTCTCGCCGTGCCTTCTCTCCCTATCACTCTCCCACTGCTCATCTCCTGTCAGCCCTTCTCACGTCTCATGTAACCTTCCTTCTCTTCTTTTCTGAGAATTGCAACTACCCACTCAAGACGCCTTACTCCCTTTCCAAGGTGCCTACAGAAAATTACCTCCTCATCCATCCTCTTCCTCCTCCCTTGCAGAGGAAGCACATGGTCCCATTCAGTCCAGATGGCTGCATTTCTTCCCTGTTTGCTTACTTAATCACTGGGAAAGATTTCAACCATCTAAGTTTCCTCATGTGTAAAACGAGAATGATAGTAATACACAAATCATAGCACACAGGTGCAAAACCAGGAAAATCCTTGAGGGTACACCCTGCACATACCTAAAGTGTTCAATAAAGGAGGATTGTAAATGAAATCAAGCTGGGCACTGGAACATACGCAAATGCTATGGTCCAAGGAGTTAGGGCCGTGGCCACTCTCTCCTTCAGCTGCCCCCAGGTAGGCTGTCTCTCAGCCCTGTTTCCCACTTTCCATCTTTAGGATAAACAGTTTTGTCAGAGAGATAAGTCAGAACCTAACTCTGAAACATTCACCGTGATCCATTTGCTCCCAGGATGAACCTCTGTCCTCCCCCATCAGATAATGTACTGTGAAAGATAAAAAGAAAAAATAAAAGAATATTTTGAATGTTTTCATCACAAAGAATTAACTGATGTTTGAGGAGAGAGATCCATTTACTCTGGCTTAAACATCACACAATAGACAGAGGTAGCGAAACAGCGTTATCATATTCCAGAAATAGTTTTTATGCATCAATTCAAAATTAAGTTAAAATCCACAGAGGAATATGCAGCTGTGTCAGGCACAGAATTTCTGGGCTCCCTCTTGGGAGAGAGTACGCACTTCACTACCAGTCCCCATAGGGTGTGTGAGAGCAGGGTGCCAGAGACAATCAGCTGCTTTGTGACAGAATTGGTGCCACCTTCACATATTTCTGCTCCATAAGCTGACAACTTTTCTTGGTACGTGGTGTAAAAAGTCAATCTTTTCCAAGTTTCCCTCTAACTTATCCTATTTCTGTTGCTTTTTGTTTTTCTAATCCATGTTCCTATAGGAAAAAGCATTTCACTAGAGGTAGGGTTAAGGTCATGGGCTCATGAAGTGAGGAAATTTGAGCTCTTCTTGTAAAGGTCCAAGGAAACGCTGGCCTTTCCCTCCTCTGCCCCCTCAGAAGCTGGTTTTCAACTGTTCCTCTGCTTTTCACTGAAATCTACCAAAGCAAGGTCAAGAGCCACGCATCTTTGTTCTTATTTCCTGCTCTACAAAGAGAATGAACTCAAGACTTCCCATCTGCTGACAGGCATTACATATTGGGGGAGCAGTGGCTGGCCACAAATCTGTCACAAACATCACATTGGCAATATTTGTAAACAGTGATAGCCTCGGATGAAAAGTAACTCCTAAGGGGCCATCAGCACAGCTTTGGGATAATCTGACTGGGATGGGAAAAACTTTAGCAGAGCAACTTTGAAGATGTAGCTATGGAGGATGAGATGCTCTTCCTAGAAGTTTGGGTGTCCCTTCCAGGGAGGTTCTAGTAGAGAATACCAAAGCCCTGAGGACCTCAGTAGACATAAAATTTTGAGCTTCTTTCAGCAGAAGCACCAAGGAGATTTCTTAATGATGAGATGTCAATAGTATGTCGATGAAAAGAGGATTCAAGCATGTAGGGAAAACTGCTCATCTCCCTATGTTGTTATTGTTGTTAGGTGCTGTTGAGGCAGTGTCCGATTCATAGCAACCCTACAAATGACAGGCGAGGCACTATTGTCAGTGCTTCTCTGCTATTCAGTGGGTTTTCAATGGCAGATTGATTTTTGGAAGGGGATTTTCAGGTCCTTCTCCCAAGCCTACAGTATCTGGTGTTCCCAGGTGGCCTCCTATCCAAGTACTAATCAGGCTCAACCTGCTTAGCTTCTGAGATCTGACCAGATTGGATGCCACAGAGCTATGGCTGCAGGTGGTCTCCCTATACCCACTGTTAAATGAAGCCATCCAGAATTAGCAGGCAGTGGGAAATGTTGGAGATGTTTTTCTTTCAGAATGGATACATGGGGCTGTGACCTTAGGGAATGTCCTCAAAGCAAACACAGTTACTCAAGGCACATCATTATTAAACCAACTGGATAGAGGTTAAACGTATACAAAATCAGCTGTAAAATAATCAAATTTCTTCCAACACACTACCAATGAGGAAGCTTCCAACTATTCCTACTGAGGTACCATGGAGGTACAGAGCACACACATAGCTTTTCCTTAGAAGAAATGCATGTGATGGGTAAGTTAAAGTAAACTTGTTTACAATGTCCTTAGTTAAGGCTTGTCAAAGAGAACAAATGTCTATTTGCATATTGGGGATCTTAAGCAAACAGAAAATTGATGGTCACTGTAGAGAACAAAGAAGGGATATGTGGCTATTTCATTTTTAAATTTTTAAAATTTTAAATTGACAAATAATTGTATATTTGTGGAGTACAATATGATGTTTGGATATGTGAACATATTGCTGAACGACTTAAGCAAGCTAATTAACATGCCATTGCCTCATTTTCTTATCATTTTGTGTTGAGAATATTTAAAATATCCTCTTGTAGCCATTTTGAAATACATAGCACATTATTATTAACCATGGTAACCACACTGTGCAATAGATCACTGTCTAAGAGAATCTTTCGACCCTTTAACCAACATCTTCCCTTTCCCCATCTCCCAATCCCCCAAGCCTCTGGTAACCACCATTCCACTCACTGGTTCTATGAGATCAACTTTTCAGATCATGTTGTTGTTGTTGTTGTTGTTGTTGTTGTTGTTGTTGTTGTTCTTAGGTGCCATCAAGTCGTGTCCGACTCATAGCGACCCTCATAGGGTTTTCAATGGCTGATTGTTTCGGGATTGCCTTGGGAGTGGGTTGCCACATCCTTCTTCCATTTTGCGGTGCTGGGAATCAAACTCGGGACCTCAGAGACTGCAGAGCGGCACTCTACCAACCGAGCTAAATCCCAGCCCCTTTCAGGTCATGGATACTTTTATTTTTACAAAGAGTGGCAATGGTGTATATTGATGGTAAGCTCTCAGTATTATAAGGAGCAAATATGGAGTGAAAGTGGAAGATCTCTCTTCCACACTGTGCCCTCCACTGCCCAGCAATCCCAAAGTCTCTTTATCTCTATCATATGAAGTCAAAGCAACAGAATGAGGAGATTACCATGGAATCACTGCTGAAGGATTGCAGCCTCACACATCAACTAAATCCACCTGACCATCAGGCCAGTGATTTCTTAAAAGACAGGGACCAATTACTGAGATACGGGAAACTTTTCAAGGGAAAAGGGTACTATGAGAGGTTGTGAAGAAATTGAAAAGTTTAAAAAAATGATTTCCTCTTTGAATTTATAATTTTAGCTTTAAGGTCTCGGATCCATTGAGTTAACTTTTATATGTCATGTTAGGTAAGAGTCAGTTTCTTCCACTTGGATATCCAATTATTCCAGTCACTCTTTTACTTTTCATATTCAATTACTTTCCCATTCATGTAAAAATAATAATTAGCTTCTGTTGAGTTATCTGACTATCCTTATGCCTGATGACTGTAACCTTAGAGTAAGTCTTGAATTAGACAGCATAAGTTTTCTGACATATTTCTTCTCTTTCAAAATTATTTTGACTATTCTGTATCTGTTTCTACTAATTTAATCAAAACTACAAAGATTTTGGTTGGAATCATTTTGAACCTATTCATAAATTTGAGAGGAATTGACATTGTAACAATACTCAACTTTCTAACCTATAAACAACCTGCTGACATACCATTTTAGCATTCGGTCTCTTCAGATTTTGTAAACTATGCAGGGTCAGGCCTGTATAGTACTTGGATGGGAGACTACCTGGGAATATTGGGTGCTACAGGCTTGGGAGAAGGACCTGGCAGCCCACTCTTGAAATAATCAGCCATTGAAAACTCTATGAATATCAGACAAGATCTGAAAATAGTGTCAGGCATGGACAGTGTCAGGTAGTATTTCCTTCTATTGTACATAGGGTCACGATGAGTTGGAGTCAACTCATGAGCACCTAATAGCAACAACATTCTATGAACATGGTAAGTCCCATTTTAATTATATTTCCTTTAACTTCTCTGGAGAATGTTTTATAACAGTGGGTGCAAAGTCATAAGATATCATGTTAAATTTTCTATATTTAACATTTTAACACTGTTATTATTTATTTTGCCTTCTTTTGCAATTGATTATTTTTCAGAGAGACAGTTTACTTAATTTATATGTTGACCTTGTATCCCATGACCTTGATAAACTCATCAATCAGTTTTAGTAGAGTTTTTTCTTTTTCCTTTTGTTTTTTGGTATATGTATATTCCTTAGGAGTTTTTAGTGTGCTTAAGCCTGCCAATGAATAAAGATAGTTTCACTTTTTCCTTTTCAATCTGTATTTTTTTCTTGCAAGAATTTTCAGGACAATTTTGTACAAAAGTCATGACAGTAGGCATCCTTGTCTCCTTTCCAACTTTTTGATGAGAATATTCAGCTTTCACTATTAAAAATTATATTAGCTACAGGGTTCTGATGATGTCTTTATTAGTTTAAGGAAGTTGTCTTCTATTCCTAGTTTGTCA